>BLKR01015959.1:0-42601 GCA_011170035.1 Teleogryllus occipitalis
TGCGACAGGAAGGTCTGAAGGCAAAACTATCGAAATGTGAATTTTTCAGGAAGCAGATAAAATACCTGGGGCATGTATTAGATAGCGAAGGAGTAAAGCCCACAGCAGAAAATGTCCAAGCAATCATGCAACTACCAGCTCCGGCCAACATTAGGCAGTTGCAGTCGTTCATGGGTAAGGCCAACTATTATGCCAAGTTTATTAAGCAGTTTGCTACAGTAGCGGCCCCACTTAACGCGCTAAGGAAGAAAGGAGCGCGTTTCGCTTGGTCTGAGGCGTGTCAACAAGCATTCGATACTATTAAGGGGCACCTGATAGAAGCAGTGAAGCTTACGCATTTTAACCCAGAAAAGATGGTAACCTTGGCTACAGACGCGTCCGAATATGGCATAGGGGCAGTGTTGTCCCAGAAGAATGAGAGAGGAGAAGAGGTACCGGTAGCGTTTGCTTCCAAAACGCTTAATGTGCATCAGAGGCGGTACTCTCAAATTGAAAAGGAGGCGCTAGCTGTAATTTATGGTGTAAGGAAGTTTAATGATTACTTGTTCGGTAATAAGTTCATTATAATTACAGATCATAAGCCGTTGGTGGCTTTGTTTCATCCTACAAAGAAGGTACCGGATAATATGGTAAGGAAACTTCAGAGATGGTCATTATTCTTATCGGATTATAATTATGAAATCATTTTCAGGAGTACGGCACAACACGCGAACGCGGACGCGTTGTCGCGCTTGCCAGTGGGCGATGATGCAGAGTTTGACAGTTTGGAGGTAGATTCGTTGCAGATAGATATGGAGCAGAACCGGGCAGTACAGCAGTTTTCAGTGGACGCAAGACGCATAGCGAGGGCCACCGATCAAGATCCTGTTTTGAAGAAAACGCGGGAATACGTCCGTACAGGTTGGCCAACGAGAGGAAGGAATATACCATTCTTTCTACAAGAGCGTTTGTCGGTGAAAGCAGGTATTTTGCTCCTGAGCACAGGAGACAGCGTTAGAGTGGTAGTGCCAGCCAGTCTCAGAAGTGAAGTGCTAAGAACATTGCATAGAGGGCAGTGGGGAATTGTATTAACAAAGCAGTTAGCCAGGCAGAATTGTTATTGACCAGGTATAGACCGCGATATAGAAAAAATGATCAGAGAATGCCGAAGTTGCCAAGCATATCAAAAGAATCCCAGGCAGCAATGGGTCTCTTGGCCAGAACCAGAAGGGCCGTGGGATAGGTTGCACATAGATTTCGCGGGCCCCTTCCAGGGATCAACTTGGCTTATAGTGACAGATGCACAGACAAATTTCCCATATGTGACAGAAATGTCGAACCCGACGGCACACGCCACGGTAAGAGTTCTGCAGAGAATTTGTAGTATTGAAGGGCGATAGCATCGGACAACGGTCCCCAATTTACGGCAGAAGTGTTCCAGAGGTTTTGTGATAGTAACGGAATTAAGCATATTCTAGCACCCCCGTACCACCCCCGCTCAAACGGCGAAGCCGAGCGCTTTGTACAAACGTTCAAATCGGCTATGGCAAAAGCGAAGTATGATGGAGTCAGTAGGGAGCAGGCAGTCCTATCGTTGCTGGCCTCTTATACGGCTATGCCGGGGAGGGATGGAATGAGCCCCGCACAGAGGTTACACGGGCGGCAACCGAGGACGCTGTTATCTTTAATGCAGCCAACAGGTGAAACCAGGAAGTGGCAGGTAGAGCCGAAGTTCGCAGTGGGAAATCAGGTATTCATCAGAAGCTTCCGGGATGACCCCAAATGGGTACCGGGTAAAATACTGAAAGTAGAAGGAGCTAGAGTGTATGTAGTACGAACGCAGTACAAGATAGTTAGGAGACATCAGGAACACATCAGGCGCAGGACCTTCGAGATTCCAGAAGTTGACGAAGCACTACAGACAAGGGTAGCAGAACCGGGTAGAAATTTAGGCAGGCTGTTTGGTATTCAGATAGAGCCCATTAGGAGTACGCTGCCGGCACAGGAGCAGCAACCAGCAGAAGCAGCAGAGCAACGGGAGGCGGAAGACGGACAGCAGCAGGAGGACCCGCGGCTAATTGGACGGGCCCGCCTCTTTGACAGCGACAGCGAAATGAGCGAGACAGCCCCCGGAGCAGAGGCACACCACCCGAGACCGGAGCGGGTACAATCATCAGCAGCCGCCGCCACCAGACAGCGGCGACGCAGAGATGGAGGAGACGGCCGCTGGTGGGGAGGCGCATCAGCAACCAGAGGGGTTGCCCCTGCAATACAAGCAGCAGCAGCAGCGGTTGGTGGCGCCCAGGCGCCGCAGTGCGCGCTTACAGAAGCGCTCCGCTCCCTACGCCCACAATTAGGCGGGGAGGGTGTAGTATCTGTAGGAACAGACACTACGGAAATACCGTCGGCGGCGTCGCGGGCTAGGAAGTACCCGCACCGCGGATAGAGGGAGCAGCGAGCGCGCCCCGTCGCCACCCGGCGACCGGGAACAGGAAGGGGCCCCTACTACAGGAAGGGGCAGAGCAGCCACCCCTCCCCGGCGGGGAGGGGGACACCGAGCGGAGGGTTGCAGTGCTGGAGGCCTCGGCCACTCTGAACTTGGATGCGTAGCCGTCGCGACTGGGAGAAAGACTTATTGGTGAACGTGCTTTGTGTTGAGGTAGAGATTATTGGAATTTGGACTGTACCACATTGTATAACGACCTGGCTGATGGACATTCTTCCGGTTATCGAGACTTTGGCATGCTTGTGTTTGGTTAATTCTTTGGAGATTGGGATAAAATAAATTGTTGTGTTACAAATTGTCTTTGTTCTTGATTTGGTATACAACACTACCCACAGATGTCACATTAAAAAAACAAGTATAGTTGTGCAATTACTGCCCATTTTTACTGCTGGAAACTTTCTGCTGAGAATCGACCATGCTATGTCCCTTCCCAGTACTACTCGGAGTTTCACGAATCATGGAAGGTTTACAAATTCATTATTAACTATCACACTTAGCTTCATTACTTCAACTATGTGATCACGTTCTGCGCCTTTCTGTCATACTTTATTTAAGTTTTTAAATATTATATTTGTCTTTTGCAGTTTTTCTTCCATATACCATACAAAAATACATTGTATTTTACATTTAAATTCTGTTCAAAAAGACAGAAAAAACAAAATTACTCCACACGGGAAAGGAGTTCAAATGCAGAGAGAAGCATTACGCTTCGGACGATACTAATTGCCTTCCTTGTGACAAAATGTACTTTATCCCCTTAAAAGTCAAAGTGCATCACAAGCTTCTCATTCAGCTTCCAACAATGTAAGTATACGATCACTTTTTGCACTCACTGTATTTGCATTTGCACATGAGCTACGATTTTGGTTCTTTTGGTGCTTCATTTGAAGGAATCGACAGCCTATAAATTACTGACTTCGATCAATTCGACTAACTGGGATAACGATTTTTGGACAGCACTGTTGACGAAATAACTGCACTCCAACCTATCATTCCGAGCTGAAGAAAAGCGCGCACATAGCGAAGCTTCATTTATGTCCAGAAGCAGAACATGGTGCAACCTCAGATTTCACTCAATGGATCAAGGAAACAATGAAATACCTGATCGACATGGAGGCCATTGATCCATAAGCTGAAGTACAATATTTGTTACAGAAATGTTTAGTCTTTTAGAGTAATACAGCATAAATGGTAAATAATGCATTAATATAGAAGTCTCAGAATAAATGTTACTTCTAGGGTATGCAAAGTAGTTCAAGATGATCTCTTTTTGCCAACGCACGTGTCGTGGGAAATTTCATATAACGTAGTTACACATGTGATATTTGCCCCTGCTTTTTAGGCAACTTCTGATGCACAGGTGCTCTGCAGATCCTGTTCTGACGCAGACAAGGAAATTTTATGAAGCTGCAAAACGCTTGCATATATATAATATTATATATATATATATATATATATATATATATATATATATATATATATATATATATATATTTCTTATTATGTTTTGTAAATTAAGCCAACTAAGAATGGGATCATATATTTCTGTATATAAAGATTAATACATAAGGTTGATCAAGAAGAAGAGTTTAAATGTAATAATTTAATGTAAATACAGTGTAATATTTAATTAACATAATGAAGAAAATAGTTACTTCAAATCGAAATGGTGCTGTTACCTATCTGCTTTTCCTTATAAAAAGTGAATACCTACTTGAATTAAGATTCTTCCATAAGTATTCATTGTTATTTTCTTTAGTGATTTTTGTCTCCCGGGAACACGAGAAGAGGCAAGCACCCTGACAACATTGCTCCCCATTACTCACTATGCTAATTCACTAGCTTCTTTTAATCGAACCTAAGTTTTTGTTTACTGCTACGTAGTGCAGGAATCTTACTGCCTTTCTACAGAAAAAAGTACAAATTTCTCACAGAAAGAGAAAACATGTTCTGTGGATCCTTCGAATTTCAAAGGGATCATTTCTTTTTTGGGGTACTTTTCATTAAGTCTAAATGTACCGACTCTAGTTCAATTTGTCGCCACCACGTGGCAGCACCAAAATAAGCAAAATTTACTTGACCGATAACGTCTGAACAATTTGTCCTATTTTCGATCTGCAAACGGCAGTGGACTCCTTTTTAAAATATAATTTACGCTATGAAGCCGTTTTTTAAAAAAAATCAAAACATTTTTTTGGTTATTGCTGAAAAATCACAACAAATTTAAAAGAAATCTTCTTCAAAATTAACCAAATATGTTATCGGAAAGAATTTCAGGAGCCTCTGACCGGGAGGTCCTAGGTTCGAGTACTGACGGCGGCAATATTTTCGACACTAGCTTTTCAGCTAGGTCGAATTCAGTCGCTGTCTGCAGGAGAATTCTAGCGGCCGGCTGCTCTGATTGGTAGTTTTCCGTGGTTTCTCCGATCAACACCAGGCGAATGCTGGAGCAGTACCCTACAAAACGGGCCACGGACCGCGCGCGATCTGTCCTTCCCCTTCCTTGTCCTATCCTCTCTCCTTACTCACTCACTTACACTAACATGCACTACTCTACCACATATTCCGAGAGACCGGTCGAGAGTTTAGAGCTTGTCCCGGCAGGGGCGGTGCCCCGCTGGTAGGAGAGTCCTGGTTAGGAGGAAACCCCACTAGCCGACGGTAGGTCGGTGCCGGATCTCGCCATCCAGCGAGGGGAAAATCACCGCCATCTCCTGAGAAAAAACAAGCACTACACTAACGAGACTAATGACCGAAGCATTTGACGCGCCCGGAAACACGAAAAAATCAATCAATCAATCAATTTTAAGGAAATTGGGTAGATTTGTAAAAAATTGTAAAGCCAGCAAAATGTGTAAAATACATAATACTCTACAAAATATGTGACGACATTTTATATATTTGTTAAGATTTCAACATTTCGCCGAGATCACAAATTTCAGAACAGTACATAGAAACATTTGTAATTACATTAAATCCGGACTCTAGCCATGAGATCGTCGGGCAGTGCCACAAAATAGAGTTTTGACATTACTGAAGATTTTTTGTTTTCTACATTTGTCCATATAATTCTATTTATCTTATTTGAGTGTATGAAATGGTGTTGGATTCTGGAGACATCTCGCCTGCGTGCTATTTTACCACTTTTTCAAATTTATCCGAAAGTACGAAAACAGTTTTAAAATTAGCTTCGGCGATTTTACTTGGGAAAACAGGTTCATCAGGTGAAATCTATCAAGGCGACAAACACCGGTTTGAGATCAAAAATCGAGTCGCAGGATAAATGAGCTCTTGCGTAATCTCGGCTCATTCTTTCTGGTAGTGGAATGATAACGGAAGATTTAGAAGTAAAATGTATGTAAAATAAGATGTTAGGACATGGAATATTGGTGATATCTACTCAATTAGTTCAATTTTCTTTTTGAAATCAGTTTCCAAATTGGAATCGATATTTTGAGTAATGCCTCAAAAAAAAAAATTAATGGTATTCGAAGGAAGACGTGAAATAATTGAAGGAATATGTGAACAAGATATATAGTTTTATACGACTATTACAGATGATACGAGACCGTTTGTTTGTTACAGCATCACTAGTTTGATAAGTGGAGAAAAATATATTGAGATTGAAAGGGACGAAAGCATAAACTGACTGCCCGGTTTGCCTGCCTGAGAGCACGGCCTCCTCCCGTGCCGCAGGCTGCCGGGTTTGGCCATTTGGCCGCGTCGAAGGAGCGCCCACAAGGGTCGGATTACGCAACTGCGGGGAGCGGGAAGGGGGGTGACGTGTTTTTCCAAAATTGCACTTTACACCGCTCCTATTCATCCGATTTGCACGATTGACACGGCATTGGATTCAGAAAGCACGTCGTCATTTTTTAATTTCTTCCCGGAACAATGAGAAAAAAATTTAAAAAATGTTTGGAAATATTTTTAAAAGGAGTCCACTGCTGTTTACAGATCGAAAATCGGACAATTTGTTCAGACGTTATCGGTCAAGTAAATTCCCTGTGATAGTGCTGCGATCCATTGATTTTTCCTATAAGTACTTTTCTGTACATTTAGCCCTAAGTCTCAGCGGCATTTTCAAAACTTTCCAAAATTTGGTTCCAAATTTTACTTTATTTTTTTGTTTGAATAAAGCAATATACGCTTATTAAAATAGTACAGATGAGATTTTCATTGAAACCTCAAAAATTTCGAAAATTCAATTCAATTTTAGGGTGCCTTATCTTATGCGGCGAGACTCAGGCCATCAGGCCTGCTCTTCCATCTGATCACGCAAATTTTGCTAAGCTCCTTTCACCATCTAGCGAAAAAGGTAACACTTGGGTGACAAAACAGGCAATTTGAATTTAGCTCAGAGGCTCAGATTGTAGACGTTAAGTTTTTCGATTCCCTCCGCTATTTACATTATTGAAGATAGACTTTTTTCTGAAATAATTATATTCTTCCATATTAGTTCTTTAAATAATCTCAAGTACAGTTTGTTAAAAATATGAGTAATTTTTGCGTTATTTTGAGTGAAACCAAGGCAATTTAAAACTAGAGGGACTACGAATTGCACAGAGTTTCTCGTACTGGTACTGAAAAGATAAGCAATATCTTTTCAGTGTGTGCTATCTTCTCGGTTCTCCCCTCCCTCTTCTCAGCTGACACTTATTGGCGCTTAAAAGTAATTTTTTCACTATTTCTCAATATTTAGGGTCATTAATGGTAGAATTGGAATGTGACTTTAAGAATATTATAGAAGGGTAAAGTCTGGTACTAAATGCTTACTTCAATTGGAAAATTTGGAGCAATTTTAAAGAAAATGTCTTAGAGCGTTTCTGAAAATGCGCATTTTGAAGCTCATTTTCACTCGGAACTTTCGATTTTTCAAAAACACTTCATAAGAATTTATTTGCAGCAATTGTAATCACAAATACTATAAGAAATGCCCGTATTATAAAATTGATATGAGAGATATTTCAATAAAATTACTTTTGTTTAATTAAAATATCCCAAAATAATACATCAAATGGCATTTATGTTATGCTATGAAGTTTATTTAGCACTATTCGTACAAAAAAGCGAAAGAAAAAAGTGGAAGTGGAGCCGTTTTCGAGAACATGGCGTTTGAACGTTTCTGAAAATGTTGAATTTCGGGCTCATTTTCAAAGAAAACTTTTGAATTTTCGATGAACTTTGTAAGATAACATTTGATGTATTTGTACTAAATAATGCAATAATGCAATAATGTATACAAATTGCCGGGAATGAAAATATTAACGACACGAGAGAGATATAAAAAATTATATTTGTGTATTTTTTGAAATAATAAAAGAAGAATACAGCAAAATAGCGCTTATGTGTGGGTGCAGTGTGTAGAGTGCATTTACCTCTTTTATACAACAAAAATTGAAGAAAAAACTTGGCGCCGTTTTTGAGAAAGGCTTGTTTTCTTAATATTTAATTAAATATTGCCCATATTTATACGCAACTACTAAAAATTAAAACAAACCTGTATGACGTTAATTAAAGAATTAACTGTGGAGAACAAGTTTAATTTGAAGAAAAAATCTCTATCTTCAATATTGTAGTCTTAGGAAGGTGTCGAAGAAATTCAAATTTTTATAATTTTCGAAACTGAATACTGAATCAACATCTTTATAAGTGTTTTCACTCTTTTGCTACAAACAATTTAAAGAAAAAATTGGGAGCCAGTTTTGAGAAAATTATCTCTCTGTTCGTTTGTGAACAATACTAATGCCTTAACTATTCGTAGAATTAAAATATTTATGTATCAAGGGCGTCAAGTAGATGTTTTTGTCCCAAGGGCGACTTCCAAACCCGAGGGCCTTTGGCCTGAGGGGTTGGAAGTCGCCTGAGTGAGTTGCTGAATTAAATGAGAATTCGAAATATTTTACAATTTTTTTACGTCCAACGTGAAAAGATGCATTGTAATAGTCATTTGTCAATGTGATTCATCAGTCATCGTCAGTTAAACAAAACAGTGTGTATCTAATTACTATTGCATAATCGTTATCGGACTGATTTGTTCGTACAAAATGAAAGAATATTATGAAGTTCCTGCGGAAATTCTCGCAAAAGCTAAATAAACTGCGGACAGTGGTTTCCCTAAAACTCTGAAAAAAGGTACAAGGAAAATGTTTATGGTGTATTTGAAAGTTATATAACAGTGTGAATAACAGTGTAAAATTGCGTTGATGAAACGAAACTTTTAAGTTATTTACTTCTATTGCCAAAAGTTATTTAGAATGTCATAACACCAAAAACATAACATTTAGAGTATGTTAGCCGATGTGCCGTGTGACATATTTCTACGAGTAGTGCTGCTACTCAAGAAGCACAGATTGCGTCACTAAAAAAAGTGATACGTAACAGTGAGTTATGAATGACTGGTGGCAATTGTATATCAACTTGAACATTCCAAAATTGCAATTTTCATATCAATTAAGCAAAATAAGATTTATAACGAGTTATTTTACTTATTTGAGCATTATGATATTTATTGATTGTATTTGATTGCATCGTAACTTTAATAAATAGAATTCGTAAAAATGTTGTATGTGTTCTATTGGTATTAGAGCGGGCCATAAAGTATTCAAAAGGCCCGTGCGTATAAAGAAGCAGAAAGGCCCGCAAGGGTATTAACAATACCGTTACGTGTTTTGTTTGAGGCCCGTGAACAAACAACAATGAACTAGTAAACCATAAAAAAATGAATATTCGCCGGTCGACTTGGTCGACTTCAACTCGGAGTACTCCGTTTTTGAAAAACATTCTTTAAATCTGAGGGTTTTTACATGAAGTTCCTAGGACATTTTCAAACTTTTCTGTAACTTCCGTAACATAATTTCGGTAGAGTCGTTTTCACATTCGTTCAGCAAGGAGATAAGTACTGCATGTCGATAATGACGTTTTATTGATTCCAAATTTCCTTGGTCCGTGGCCTGAATCAGGACTGTCATATTTGGTGGAAGAAAGAGGGCTTGTATACCATCGGATTGAAAAGTCGTATCAGAAGGATGACTGAGAGCATTTTCAATTATAAGGATGGCTTTCAGTGGAAGGTTTTTTCTTCTTTGCCTTTTTTCTGGTTAAAATGTTCGGTGGAACCACGAAGAGAATATTTTTCTGTTCCTTCACGCTTTCTTCTGAGTACAATATTGCACTGGTAATGCATTTTTGTCGCTGAGTTGAAAATAACGTGATTTTTCAATTTTCCCAATAATCATGAGTGGAAGAAAAGGACTCTCATTTGCGTCACAATGCCTCTTTTGCAATTTTATATAATTCAGAGAGTTCAACGCAAATGAGATCTGTGCCATTTTTTTTAAGCGTCGTTTGCCCTATTCCTGTTCCTATATATTTTTGAAAAATTGTACATGACCTTATTTAAAGAGCAGTCTTTAAACAACATATTTCATTTTTTTAAATCTATATTTAATAAAGTCGGAGGTAGACGCTGAACATTTTTTGAACTTTTGCAATTTGCGAAAATTCAGAGAATTGAAATAAAATAATACCTGGGCCATTTTTCAGCGTCCTTTGCCTTCTCCAAGGAAAAAAAAGAATCCTAAATTGTGCAGACATTTTTGAGAACTTTTTCAAAATGTTAAGGTTTCATGTAGGCCTACATTAGCGCCAAGAATCAAAATATCGGTTTCAAATTTACTGAATCTGGAGTTCGGCCAGATCGACCGTGAAATATCAATTTGGAAGAAAACCATCAACGGTTTAGACGGTAATGTTGACTCTAGACGGATAGGCAATAAATTAGTTCACAGAAGTAATTAGCAACATTAGCTATACAAGTAACATTACAGACAGACTTTTGCCTCAAAGCAATATTTCGGTAGGTACCGCAAAACGTGGATTCTGACTACACAGCGTGTTAGAGGAAGTAATTTACTTTACTACTGGATTCATCCACTTTATCGGTATCAGGACCCCATAATACGAGTTTTTTTAACGAAAATATATTTTCAAAAAATAATTTGTGTCCGCTTCTCCTATTCTATTACCTCCATTAAGCGGCCATCTGTATTAACGTCTATTTGCGACCGTTCTAACGGCCTTCCTGACGTGGCCAATTGTGACCATATCAGATAGGTTTCATTGTATAAAGAAAAAAATGTGTGTACCTGAACATGGTTTTATAGAAATTAGGTTTATGTATCAATTATTTTCATTTTGAAATAATGTTTCAAAGTATAGTTCGTATTATTTGTAGTTTTGGTTTTAAATGATTTGAACCCGTATTTGTATTTGGTATTTACAGTTATGTATTTTGTGTAAGACTGCCACCGATAGTACATTTATTATTAGCAGAAATAAAGCATTATTATTATTATTATTATTATTATTATTACCTGAATTTTTCACTCTCTGCACACTGTGCAGTAACTATTATTGACCTGACTATTACTGGTCTAGGCTAGGTCAATCTCCCAGAGACAAGACACGAACAAATGTTACTCTAAACATTTCAATGAATCGTATTCCAATCAGCAGTACATCCCATGAATTCTCTAACTATTCTGTAGCTGTCCAGTATTACTGCTTTCTGCATTTGCTCTACGCATGAAAATAGTAATTCCAACACTTGAATTGTATGCACTGTGGGTTTTGGTATTAATCCTGTGGTGGATATGATCATCGGCTGTACGCCGATATTCTGAAGTCTCCATTGATGGCAAAGCTCTTGAGTCAGCGGTACACATTTTTGAATTTTCATGTTATAAACAGATTCTCAATATTTATTGTTGACGACTGCAAAATCGATGATCATGGCTGTTTTCTCGAGCTTGTTTGGAACTATTATAATCTGGCCTATTGTTCGAAATTGTGGTGTCTGTAATTATTCTTCTGTCCCAGTATAGCATCCGTTTTTCATTTTTCAAGAGTGTAGAAGAATTACATTTGTAATATGGGACATTACAGGACTTAAGATCGTATTTTATTACCAACCATCCATGAATTATTTTACCCATATTATCGTGCCTATCTTTATAGGCAGTGTAAGTCAACACACTACAACGGGCAAGGATGTGCTGGATGTTTTCATGCTGTGCACCGCATCTTCTACATTCATCTCTTACTATGGAGAGGTCTCTTATTATATATCGTAATTACTTGTTGCGATAACTTAGATTTGAATGGCTATCATAAAGTCTTCTGTTTCTGGATACAGTAAACTACGTGTCAACCACCTGTTAGATACTTTAAAATTATAGACTGGGCTGATAATTCATTGGAATGACTACCATGTAACTTTTTTCGACACCACAGTTGCATCAGACTTTCATTGCTTGTGTACTCTGGTTGAAACTGAGCATTTGCAAGATTTAAGAGGGTGATACCAGCCTCTACTATAGCCTTTTGCAGTGTCGATGTTTCTTCTTCTTCTTCTTCTTTTTATTATTATTATTATTATTATTATTATTATTATTATTATTATTATTATTATTATTATTATTATTATTATTATTATTATTATTATTATTATTTACTTGAGATTCTATGTGTCATAACTGTAATAATTGCTCCTTATATAATTTTGCATTGCTCATGTTTGTAATACACCCACTCGAAGGTAGGTAGCTTCAGCTACGCCATTGGCTGTTGATACTAACATTCGATGAATTTGGTTCCTTCGTCGTGTGTTATTATTAAAGATATTTGTATTGCCATACACGTATGTTCACACCCTTGAGTAAGTCAGTTTTGAGAAATACTGATTCGTTAATGATGAGGCAGGACAACGGTAGGATTCCTAGTACGGTAAAACCTGTCTAAGCCGGAATCTTTTGGGTTCAATATTTTCTTCCGTCTTGTACAGATTTTCGACTTATTCAGGTTTGCAATAAAACCTGTCAATTCAGAATACGCAATTGTTCAAAAATGGTATACATAGTAAGCAGGATACAATATCACAGCAAGAGTAAGGTGAAAATATTGTTTTTCTCATCTAATATTACATCTCAAAGAAAATAAGACGTTCTGGGAGAGACAAAAAATGTCATCCAGAAACGCAATCACAAAGTCTAATGAGACGAACTCCGTATAAAGTAACATATTCTTTTCAATACTTGTAGGAACAGATCAATTCATCTGATAATTTTGCTATTTGCCTAGGGGTTCGTAAATATTGCGGCAACCACTTATAATCAGCAAAGTAAAGAAAATATAGGTGCAAAAATTACTCCAAAATTTGCATTTTGTTTCTGAATGAACCAATGAAAACCAAGCATTTTACAGATAACTTACGTTTTAATTTATGCTAGTTTAAAGAAATCTTCAATGTGCATCTACCGGAAAGATTTTAGGACTGCGTTATAGGTAACTTCCTTTGCATCTTGAAGTTTATTCAGAAGATCGGGGCAATTTTTGTGTGGCAAATACCTCTAAGTAATTCAGAGCAATTAGGGCGTCGTGGAATGTCTTAATTCTGAACTCTTTGTCATTTATTTGCATGTGATTGTCGTCGTCCACTCGTCGTGTTCTCTTGTTTCCTGTAGCAAATCAACCGCTTTCCATACATACGCTTTCTTCACACACAGGGATATCATTATCAAAATGTCATGTGCACTAAACTCAGTACTTGCACTTTGACACAAATCAGAAATTTCATCATTATTTTCTTCACCATTATTAAAACTCTGTTCTCTGTTGCAAAAGACGGCTTTATGGAAACATTTCATCACTGTCTCAGGAAGGATGTTGTTCTTTGCCCTCTTAATTCAGTAGGTGTATCGATTTGCATTACTCAGTTATACTCAAGCACTCCGGAAGCTTAGTGATGAGCGATTGCATCACATACTTCCTGTAAAATTTCTTAAAGTTGGAAATCACACCTTGGTCTAGGGTCTGTGTATCTGATGTCGTGTTGGAAGGGAACCACACGTTTTACGTTAGATATAATAATTCGGGGATGACAAGTAGCTTTATTTAGAAATAGCAAGACCTTCCTGTATTGTGATTTCATCTTCTCGTTAAACATGCACAGCGGTTTTTCCTTAATTGAACGTTGTCAACCTGACCTTTTTGTGGAACTTCCAGTAAACGGGCAAAGAGTTGCGATTGAGATTTCTGAATGCTCTAGGACG
Organism: Teleogryllus occipitalis; assembly: GCA_011170035.1. NCBI lineage: Eukaryota > Metazoa > Arthropoda > Insecta > Orthoptera > Gryllidae > Teleogryllus > Teleogryllus occipitalis. Next base: position 13,597 of record BLKR01015959.1, read on the forward strand.
TGCTGACTCGCCTATGACAACGGGAGTTTCGATGTCCCCTTTCATATTGGGGCCACGTTACAAACAATGAGCTGTGACTGAGTTCCTTTTTTCGGAGCAGTAAACTGTGGTGAATATCCACAAACCCTTGTGTGCAGTGTATGGCACCTCTGCAGTCACCAGGAGTACCTTTGGACGTTTGGGTAAACGAGTGAGAGCTTCGGAAAGTGACGAATGCGATCTTCATGATTTGCCGCGCCCCGGGCATTCCTCAGTCAACCTTCACACTGCTCGTTGTGTATATTTCGCGAATGTTCATTCCCATCAGAGATATATCGTAAAATTCTGGGGAAACCTATAGCTCCCAGACAATTAGATTACAGAAAAGAATTGTATGAATAAACTATTCCCACCCTCGTCATCCTTATAAACCTCTATTAAACTAGGAATTTTACTATTACGTTGCCTTTTGATTTATGAATCCATGGTTTTTGTCAAAAATCATTTACTCATGGAAGGGAACATATTTTCAGCGAATACCGCGAGAGAGAGAGAGAGAGAGAGAGAGAGAGAGAGAGAGGGGGGATAGGGGGAGGAGAGAGAAAGGAAGGGGGGGAAGGGAGAAAGACAGAGTGCAGTCCACTATTCTCTTCACCAAACACCACATAATGTTGTGAATTGAAATAGTACACGTCACACTTAGGCCTGGGCTAACTTGTGCAGGGCTGCATATGGATGGACCACCGAAGTTAGCCACAGCAAATATCTTGAAAACGATTTGAGGTATCGAGATGCTAACTGCGCCATGTTGTTGCAGATGATGGGGCAAATAACATATTTCGTTTTCTTGTTTGTAGCGTATGTAATTTTAGAGATATTGACACAATTTTGTTTTTTTAAATGGAAGTATATCTTTTTTCTCCATCATTATAAAGTTCTTTAAAAATGAAACGCAATGATATAAATATTGTTAATATTCGAAAAGTATTATTTGCAAAAACAGTACTATTAGAATTTGGTGAACGCCATGCTGCAGCGCGCAAGGACAGCTGACCTTGCTGACGTCGTATACGTGAGTCGACGCACCTTGTCGGAAAACGAGAGCCCGCACTGGATCGGGGCAGAAGAACATCAACGGCGGTGGCGCGTAAACGTGTGGTGTGGGATCATCGGGAATTTTGTAATCGGGCCATATTTCATTAATGGAAACCTAACAGGTCAAAATTCCTCAGAGAGACCTTGTCCGTGCTCCTTGAAGAAATTCCCATGAAATTGCGTCGCAAAATGTGGTTCCAGCATGACGGATGTCCGGCTCACTCTGCAAATGTGTCGAAGCAAGTTCTAGCTGAAAACTACCATGGTAAGAAGTGGTATTGTAAGACAGAGCCTTGATTTCTTCCTATGGGGAACTGTGAAAGGCATTGTGTATGCGACGGCTCCTACCACTCCAGACGGCATGAGAAGGCGCATCGTAGCAGCTTGTGTCCAAATGCACGTACAGAAAAATACAATAGAGTCCGCTTTTAGGCCACTGGAGACGAGACTGCAAATGTGCATCGCGATCGACTGCAAACATAGAGCACATGACCTGAAAAATAGTGCATTTCTTGCGCGCTGCCATTTCTCGATAGTTTAATATAAGCCTGTTATTTTGAATATTGTTATCCTCTTTATTTTTGTATAAAATCCTCGTACCATTCCACAAACCTCCCACCACTACAGAAATAATGCAAATTCGTTTATTTTAGTATTTATAAAATGAATGTCATTAATTTGATTCGTGCACCACAATGAATATTATTTTTTTGTAGTAAATAACAATATAAGAATTTTTTTATTTTATTCGCACAATGCTGTCATAAAATTCAGAAAAAATAGATAATGGTCATTATGAAAATTATGAATTAATGTCAAAGTCTTAAATAGAAACATATTGGTGTGTCACATATAAAACAGAAAATGAAAATTAGATAAATCACATAATTATAAGCTCTTAAAAGTTGAAATAAAAATGTAATAATTAAATTGTAAAGAAGAAACATGAAAATTATAAAATTTAAGCTTGGCGTGGAAAACTGGTAAATAATTTAGGACACGATGGCGCGTATTGATCGTGAGCCGAGCACTACATAAGGTAGCTGTAACACCCCCCCTTTAGTCGAATATACTATTAATTACTTGATTTAATAACCCTTTTCCATCATTTGGTTATTGTTGGTCGTGTTCGCTGAATAAGTTAACATCGGTAACACTAATCTAAAACACTATTCTGTACAGGTCAGATAAACTCAAAAGTTGTGAGTACCCCATTTGTATAGTTTATCAGTCTTTGGGGTGAACATGCGTCTGGGGAAATATTAGATAAATTGCTTTTACCCAGGCATGTTTTTTGGATAGAAGGCGAGATAACGCTGCCCTAGGGCACTGACTTCTTACCAACAGGTATGTTTGGCGGATATGCATAAATTTTCAGGGGATTTGTTACAGTGAGCCGGAGTAAGTAGATTAGAATTGCGCTTTTATGGAAATGAGAATAGATAGCTTACAAGTTCGCTTTCCCTTAAAGACGTGAGATAGAGTTTGTTGCCATACAATGACAGAGAGAGAGAGGGAGATAGAGGGAGAGATAGATGGGAGAGAGAGAGAAGGAGAGAGAGGGAGAGAGAGGGGGGAGAGGGAGAGAGAGGGTGGGAGGAGAGAGTGAGAGAGAGAGAGACATAAGACGTTCAATATGCAATGTAACTTGATATATAATTAGCTGTAAGAGATCATTCTTTTGTGTTTTATCGAGTCACTTCAAGAAAGAACACCTTGTTTTACATGCTGGCGAGATCATGAAATGTAAATAATTTTTCATGCTAAAAATGTCCTTACTCTGATAAAAAGAAAATAAATGATCAATGCTTTTGTTCCCTGTTCTGAAGTATAGTAGAGACCTAATCATCTTAACACAATAATCACCTAATCATCAAATCACAATAACGTTCGGACGAGGACGAAATGATGAGGAACCAGACTATTGTTTAGGTGAGGTCATCATCCCAAGAGTCTCATCATGCAAGTATTTAGGCATTCATCTAGATAGGAAATTAGGTTGGGAGAAGCATATAAATCAGGTAGTAAGAAAAACGTGGAAGTCCTTGTATTTTGTAATGCGAATTCTAAAGAAAGGTCTGCAAACGCCAAAGAATTAGCATATCTTTCGTTGGTTCGCCCTCTCATGGAATACGGATTAGCATGTTGGGATCCATACAGAAAGTCGTACCGGAAAAATCTAGATAGAATACAGAGGAAAGCGAATAAGTTTACCTATAGAACTAGCGCAATAAAAAAGGCATGGGAAACTCTAAAAACGAGAAGAACAAGGGCGAGGCTTTGCGCTCTTTATAAATCGTACGTAGGTCAACACGCTTGGAAGGAAACTCAGGTTAGACCAGAAAAACCAAATTATTTCGGCCAAAGCGATCACGCCCACAAAATTTGAACAAGGAACAAAATTCAGATCTTAGGAAATTTTATTTTTGTAACAGAACAATTAGAGATTGGGAAAGTTTACCCGCAGCAATTTTCAAAGTTTTTCCTCTAAGTGTCCGAAGTTTTAGATATAAGTTAGAACAAGATGAGAGTAATAGAGTAAGTGTAAGAGAGTAATGAGTAAGTGCTGTGAAGTGCTGGTCAGTGTAATTCAAAGCAAAACAGTATAGTGTATTGCAGTGCAGTGAAGTTTAGTGAACGCGATCAATGAATTAAAAATCTAATTTAGCCAATATTGATGTAGCTTGTATTAAATTTCAGCATCACCAATATATAATTTTAGGATATCATGACAGTTGAAATAATTGTTATAATACTTAATATTAGTGATAGTATGATTGTTGCATCCTCGGCTTGTACTGTACTCTATTATTATTATTATTATTATTATTATTATTATTGTTATTTAACTGCCACCGGGTCATACCCAATTGCAGTTCAAATAAATGTATGAAAATCTCTCCCCGAGGCACACACGTTTCCCGAATGGGGCATGATTGCCACGACTCTCGCTAAATAAATTTTCTAAAGTGTTCCCCTTGTCGCCTCTTCTTCCTTCTCATCACAACTTAGGCATGGCGAAGTAAAAAAGTGTGCAAGGTAGACACATCGGTACAGGTAAAGGTAAACAAAGAAGAACGGAGGGAGTAAATGCCGAATATAAGCCGAACAAGTGTTTTCATCACAGTACGGCGAGAAAGTGGTAAGGCCTAATTGTGCAACATGTTAATGAAATTGACTTAGCTCACACGCCACTGAATCTTTCTTGTAACGCCACGAAAAGCATTCCAAATACACAAGATAAACTACAATCTTGGAAGGAGAAAATCCTACATGGATAATTTCCCAGTCATCTGGAAGAACAACATATTGATAAAGCTGCGCCTCTGTATTGGCTAATAAGTGGATATTTATACCCAGAGACTGAACGGTTTGTAATGGCTATCCAAGATAGGGTTCTTCGAACCAAAAACTACGATAAAAAGTTATGAGGATGAATGTGATAGACAAATGTAGAAAATGAGAATCATATGGCGAACCAATTGAGCACATTATGGCGCGCAGTCCGGCATTATCAGACAACGCATATCTTGGAAGACACAACCAACTCGCAAAATTGCTACATCAAGAACTTGCTGTTAAACACGGGTTGCATGACTCTTGCACGCCGTATAAAAAATATTGTCCAGCACCTGTATTGGAAACAAAGAACCATGTGATGTACTGGGGCCGATTTGTTATCATGATAACACATGACAAAACAGTGGATTATAACAGGCCTATAACATCCTCCTCATTGATAAAACCAATAAAGTAGCCTCTATAATTGATATTGCAGTTCCTCTGACCCATAACATCAGGAAAACTGAATTAGAGAAGATCAGGAAGTATGAGGAGCATGCAATGCGATAGAAACAGATCTGGCGGTTGGAGCAAGATCTCATATATGTCTTGGTGATATCATCGGAAGGTGTAATGTCGAAAACATTTAAAAAGAATTTCATAACTTCGGAACTACCAATAAAATTGCAAACTGTTGGACAAAAGGCAATCTTACTTCAGACTTGTAACATTATTGGAAGGTTTTTACAGTAAGCTCAAACGGGATACGGTGAAATCCCTGTTAATAAGAGCAGAGTATGGTTTTAAGACACCAAAAGACAGATATTTTTTGTGCAGTTTAACTGAGAAATAAATTCAATAAATAATAATAATAATAATAATAATAATAATAATAAATTAAAAATAATTCAATGAACAAAAAGATATCTCTCCTATTAGTTTCAAGTCCAACCTCATATACAAAATTCTCTCCAAATATTGTGACCAGCCTGATATTGGTCAAACCAAGCTATATATTAAATAATACGGTTTATCAACACGAAAATAACATGAAACTCAACCCTTCTAACCACACACGTCTCACATTCCACACGATTGAATATTCTCATTCCATTGATTTTTACATTTCTGTCATTAATAAAAAAAACTTAAATACAACAACACCATGCATTTTAGGACAGACACAAATAACCTCCACCAAGCCTTATATACAATACCATTATCCAATAAGTGTTCTTTTACTTAATCCAATTAGTCAGTATTCTTTTTACACTTATTTCTGTTGATGTATAATTCAATTATTGATAATTGTGTAAATTCCAAATCATCTTTAACCACTTTTTACTCTTATTCTCTTTTAAACATTCATTTGCTATGGTTTTTCAATTTTTAATTCTTTTATTAAATTAATTCCCCACTATATTACTCCAAGGCGTTAAAAATCCCATTTCACATTCCTCTATAATTATATCTTTCGCCTTTTTATAATAATAATAACAATAATAATTATTATGTAACATGTTCTTCTCTGTTGATCACACTAAACTACGTAACCAATTAAAAAAAATAATTTTGAACCGTTGGCTCTGTTTTCAATATCTTTTAACAACAAATACTGTCATGATCATATAAGGAAATCGTCAAACATTATTCAAATTAAATGGGTTAAGTTAATTATTAATTTATTACTCAGTATAACAGTTCTAAATTTATGTCCAAAATATGTAAAAGGTCCGAATTGATGTCGAAAATATATAACTTTTCTAAATTAATCACATAAGGTAACCCTTTAATTTAATTATATACATTGTTGTCAACTGACCACACAAGCAAAATAGTATCAATTTGTCTGTTTTATATCAGTACTCTAAAGAGGTCAAATTTATTTTGACGAACGTCAGGTAAAGAAGAAAAAGTGTACGAGTATTATATTTGAATGCTGAGTGTTTAATAGACTCGATGTTCTAGTGTTTTTCGTCCTTCCTCTGTAGTAATTTTGAATCAAACAGCAATCAAATCAACTTACATTTAAATTGCAAAGTTATAAGTTTATCCTCCTCAGAAACGACTAGTATTGAATTTTTATTTGTAAAATTGTTATAAGTGTCAAGTGTTACATGGTTGTAGTAGTGTGCTGGCCATCGAAACACGAAATTTGAAAAAAATTACAAGAGCATCTTTTCGCTACTGTAAGTTAGTACGATAGCGCCATCATCATGGGTGACCTCAGTTGAAATAGTTCAATCCGGGTCACTTTGTTGTACGTGAATTCGTGGAAATTTTTGATTCCTGTAATTTGCGTATTCCAAAATTTAATCCAAATCATTTCTCAAACTGTGAAAGTTGGATCCTTGTTCTAAAATCTGGACAATAGTTATTTATTTATTTAGTAAAAAACAGTCAAAAACTGTATGTGACGTATGGGGGAGAAAATCATCTGCGCACGCTTTCTTGAGATTCAGAATCACTTCCCAACAATTTAACTATTAATAGTTGGAAGATGAAAAATAATAGTAATAATAATAATAAATTTAGAAAAGCGAGAGATTAACATTTCAAAAACTAGATATTTTCGTTGCCGAATTATAGAAAACTTATCTGTAACGGTAAACGATCGAACAGATTTGATTTTTCTCTATTGTTAACAAAATAGAAACTCACCCTAAGCTCTCCTACCACTACAAACAAAAGGAAAGCTCAACAAAACGTGCGCATAGTGAAGCTACATTTACGTTCAGAAGCAAATCAAGGGGCCATTTGCTCAATGGATTTGCTCCACGCATTTGCTCAATGGATCAGGGAACCTGGACAAAAACCCGATCGAGATGGAGGTCATTGACCCGGAAGCTGAAGTACTTTTTTGGTACAGGCATTTAAGTCTTTTTTAAAAATGATACAATGCAAATGAAAACTAATTCATTATATTATATCATTGCTTTGTTAAAGTCAACATTATTTTTATTTTTGACGATCAGTACAGTCTCTAATTTTATAGAAACAATTTTGCAGCAGAAAGATTTTACTTTTAACTTAAATTTGTGTACCAATTTTAATTGTTTAATTTCATCTGGAAATGCGTTGTAAAGTAACGTACATGTATTGTATTTGAATTTGCCTTATTTTACGTGGTGAGACTCAGGCCATGAGGCCTGCTCTTCCGTCTGACCACGCAAATTCCACTACGCTCCTTTCACCAACCATGGGAGAAAGAAGGTATTACTTGGGCGACGAAACAGGCGATTTTGAATTTAGCTCAGAGGCGTCATTTAGGCTTGAGGATCTTTTACATGCAGTAAATCTACTAACATGGGACAGCCGGCTTTACTTCCCCTCCGAAGGAAGGCGTACGAAGGATTTTTTCGCCCTTAAAAATCCACTATACGCTAACCGTTACACCATCGTCGCCAATTACACCATCGTCGCCGAATGTATGTGTTGTATGTGGATTTCTTGTAGTGAGCTGTTGATACTGACGATGAACATAATTTCTACGTCAAGTGTTGTAACTATAATTATCAGTATTACATGAAAATATGTTCCTAACGTTAAGCAAATCAGTTTTGACAAATACTACAGATTTGTAAATAAATAAGCAAGGCAATGGTAAGATTCCAATCTCAATGAAAATAGGCTTGCAGGGATCTCATGGCATTTTTTTCATTATTCGGATAATTTTCTTTTGCAATAAATGTGTGGGCACTAAAGGATGAGCTTCCCCAGAATATTATGCCACATCTCAGGCGGGAATGTACTACATTTGCAAAATAGACGCAACGATCTGCAAGAAGGCTGAGAAAATTAGAAAGAATTCTGAATGCATAATATAATGAGCTTAATTTAGTGTTTAATTCTGTTGTATAAACATTCCATTTGAGGTTTGATTCAATTGAGAGACATAGAAATGTTGTTACCTTAACATCAGCTAACTGCATATTGTTCATTTTCAATGGATCATACGATTGCCGATTTGAAACGCAAAACTTCATTGAGACAGTTTTCCTTCGTTAACTATTAATTTGTTATTACAAAACCAATTCGAAACTTCTGAAATTGTACTATTTATTGTTTCTTTTTTGCAAAGAACATTCGTGTCACCGGCAAAGACAACTGTTCTTTCATTTTTAATAGATGAGGGCATATCGTTTACGTACAACAGAGAGAGGATAGAACCTAAGATCGAACCTTGTCCTTTCGTGCCGGTACTATATTTCTACTCTTTGAGATCGATGTTTAAGGTACGAGGTTATCCAATACGACGAATTCCATAAGAAGGTAATTTTGAGAGCAAGATGTTATGGTTAATAATGTCAAAAGCTTTCGAAATATCTAAAAATATCCTAATGGGTTCTTCATTTTGGTTCATTGATGAAGCAACATCTTTAAGGAAAGAAAAAAGGTTCCGTAGATTTTGATTTTCTAAAACAGTGCTGTGAGTTAATGATCAAATCTCTGTTCCTGAGATATCCACACATGATTTGTTCTACTTGTCATTTTCATTGAACTGCGCAAGAACAAGGCAAACATTTCGTATCGTGACTACAAATCTTTGAATGCAGCTCATTTTCTTTCTGACAGTATCCGTGCGTCGTGGTAATTAGTGTATCGACAAACTATTAACGACAAAGTCCATGTGTTAATAAATAACAATAGCAGCTAAAAATAATATCGTTTGCTAAAAATGATCCACAGAAAGCTTCCAGAGTTCAGCATGATGAGCACCTTGATTGAATGATGAAATTTTGACATAAAACATGATTTATGGGTAGAAAACATGACTGTCTCTTGGCTATCCGGGACTAGCCGCGTCGATCTGCTCGTAGCTGACGTTTCGGCCAACATGTTGTGGCCTTCCTCAGAGCGTACTGCTGTCACTTTTTTTATTCCCCCCCCCCACCAGTAACCCTGGTGAGGCGGGAGTTTATTCATTTCTGAGTGTACATTACTTATGCTCCAGCATTTCTGCTTTTGGAGCTGCAGGGAGGGAATATCTTAAAAATACTAACTAATCTAAAAACTAAAACTAATAAACAATGCCTCTTTGGGCAATTGGTTTTAACGAAACAAATAATAAAAAAATGGACAGCTGTCAAATGGCTAGCGTGACCGCCTTATAAGGAAGAGAAGGGGGTGACCAGGATTGGTGAAGGTATCGGCGAATAGGAATCCGGCAGATGGTATGGGATTGGCGGAGGAAGAACTGAGCTGTAGCGGGAAAGGGGGGGCAGGTGGTGGCGTGGGGAGGGTGGAAACAGAATGCTTCGAAATTATAAGACAGCGTTGTTATCAATTTTTTTTCAATGGTTGTTTTTTCCACGAGAGATAGTCACAAGCGAGGCAACTGCAAGAAGGAAGATTGATTTTCATGTTGCAAACAATAGTGAATTTAAAGAAGGAACTGATGTGTGTGACAGAAATGCTGAATTTATGCCAGACGATAGAAGTCAGAGGTGAAAATAAGGAAGTAAGAACCAATATAGAGGAAAACGGCTTACTTGCATATCTCGACTTCAAATGTAGAACAACTTCGTATTATAAGTGGTAACTGCAAGGGACAAAAAAAAGTTGGCCAATCGTTTCCATGGTGCGATCATTGATAAAATATGTAAGATTCATGCCAAATCATCATGGCAACGCCAAACCAGGAGCGATGCGAACGTGTGCCGTAACTACCATGCACGTAGATTTTGCCGCAGCGGCAAAAGCTGGTAAGTTTGGACTCTTGGCTCAATAATCTTACAACTTCAAGGGCTGCTTCTGCATTTGTTTCAAGCTCCCTGCGGGAGTGCTCACGCGCGATAATCACTAGATCATCGGCATAGGCAATGGCCATTGCCCCTGATGCGGTAAGACGCACGAGGAGGGTTTATTAGGTTCCAGAAAAAGGGGTCGGAGTTCGACCTCTGTGGAAAACCTTTCGATAACTTGTGCCACACTTCATCTCCTGTGTCTGAAATGAGAGCATATCTCGAGAGCATCCTCGAAAAAGTGCTCATAAAGTTTGTAGAGTTGCTTATCAACTTGCCAATGGCGAATCTGAGCAAATATGTATGGCCACCATGCATTGTCAAATGCCCCCGCTATATCTAAAAAGATAGTAACGACATATCTGTGTTGTGTACTCTTTAGGCATGTTATAAGATGGTTCACTGCGTCATCTGTGGACCAGTGCTCTCTAAAACCAAATTGGTAGGTGGAAAGGTCCCCTTTTTGTTTAATTTCTGAGGTTAGGCGAGCCACGGCTAGCTTGTCATGGAGCTTTCCCAGGACAGAGAGCAATTGTTCTGAAGGCTTTTATTTCGTCAGACCCTTTATCATTCTGTTTTCTCAGCAAGGCCACTCTGGCGACCTTCTATGGCTTGGGAAATACGCCTACATTTAGGCATTGGTTGTATAAGTTAAGAAATTCATCTCTAATCAGAGGGAGAGATTTATTTACAATCTCCGGGTGAATCATATCCATGCCCGGGGCCTTGTTCATTTTGAGGGCTGTCACTTATTTCGAGGTCTTCATAGGAGAAGTCTGCTACTTCTGTCTCCGGGCAGCTGTCATCAGTAATGGCGGCTCTGAGGGCAGCGTGCTCTGAGGTGTCATCTACTCCGGTGCCCGGCGGGAGCCATTGTATAGCCATTGTCTCCCTTTATAGAGGAAAAGACCTCTGGGATCCGTCGCTTGCCAGAAGCTATTTTATAGGAAACGCCCCATGAGTTGCGGGCTGCCGATTGCTCGACGTACTGCGCCCAAGACTTGCTTGCACTTATTGATTTCACGGGCCAGCTTGTTCCTAGACTTGTTCCTAGACTCTCAGCCTTGTCTCTGTGGTTGGATCTCCACGCTTTAGGCTCCTCTGATACTTCTCCCGTTTGCGCCTTTTATCCCGCACGAGCTCCGTGAGCTTCTCCCTCCACCAGGGCACCGTCTTCTGCCGTTTGGGTGGATCGTGGGGAATGCTCCCCTGAGCTGCAGTCATCAGGGCGCCCGTCAGTAGGCGGACGCGGTCTTCTAAGTCTGCCGCCTCCCATTGCAGCCCCACCGCTTCCATCTCTCGTTCCAATTTGGTTGTGAACAAGCCCCATCGGGCATTCCTCACTCGGAATCTAAGTTCCTGAGAATTTAAGTCTGGAGTAATCCCATCCTGCAGGGGCTCCATATGTAGCTCAAGGAAGATCGCCCGGTGGTCGCTTAGGACCACTCCTGTCACTCGCCACCCAGTTACCCGAGGAGCAGCGGCATCATTCACCAGTGTTATATCAATATTGGAGCTCACTTGTCGACCCCCCAAGCGTCGAAAGAATGTCTCCTTTTGTCCAGGTTAATTTACTACGTGTAACCCTTGTCGTAGTATAATTTCTTCCACTTCTTCGCCTCTGTCGTCAGTGTTCTCATCATGCTATTAAGGAGAGTGGCCATTCGAATCGACTACCAGGAGAAAGGGTGTTCGCTTGTGGACCACATCTAGAACTTTGTCTAGGTTGTACAATTTATCTGCCAATCTTTCATTAGGCGGCTAATACGCCGATGCAACGAGAGCGGGCTTTGCGTCACGCATCATGAGTTCCGCTTTGGTCTGATTTGAGTTGGAAAAATGCTTCATATGCAATATCCGCAAGTGCGGCTAACTAACCAAAATAACTGAGCGGGCGGGCGAGATCGTAGTAGCCATTTCCCAACTTTTGATGGCTTAGGTTATGCTCGCGACACGGTTACTAACCGTGTAAGGTTCTTGCAACAATCCTGGGTCTGGGGCGTCGTTTGTTCGAAGTAATTTCTCTAGGCTCGCCATACCCACGCGTGGCCTCCTGGCATTTGTCTGGAAGATTTTAACTGCCATAGTCGGTTCTCTGGATCGCGGTCTCCACGGCTCTGGCGTACTCCGGACATTTATTCTCATTAGCGTCATGATTACAATCTTATTGCCTTTGCTGCACACAGTTTATGCATTTTAATTCTTCTGAGCTGCAGTTTTTAGTCTCACTTGCACATTTCTGGCAGGTAGTTTCATTTTTGCAGTGCTTTTGAAAATGACCGTACTGGTTAAATTTGTAGCACCTTGTAGGCACGTTATAGTTTTCAGCCTTATATGCCGCCCAGTGCGCATATATAGCCTTCCTTCCTTCCGGACGTATCGCCAGACCCGCGGGGACACTTGTAAGACCCAGTTGCGTTGCGTACGCTCCGCCCGCTTTCTCCCCATCCCGAAGATAACTTTTAGTTCTCCCCGATCCAAACTTTTTTCAAAAGTGTGCTATTAGGGACGCCCTGGACGATAATTTTTGGCCATTTTAATTTACGGTCGTGCAGAGCCAACAAGGCTGACTTGCGTGCACACACCTTCAAGTCCGTGCCTGCCTCTGACATTAACAAAATATAACCCGTTGGTAAAGGACGTGCGTAGAACTGGGATCGCCTTGCCTTGTATAAGTCGTTGGAGCTCTGATTCTGCCTCATGCTTACTCTTGAGAGATTTGCCCTCATGAACTTTGAATACAACCATAATCGCGTTTTCAGCTTGATTAGAGGAAGAGGGCGGTTTCTTCCGCTTCACTATCTCACTGTCGGAGGAGCGGTAGCCGCCGCCGCCCGAGCAGCGTTTCAGAGCTTATGGGGTTAGGACTGGATAGGGACAGTCCAGCTCTTCACAGCCATGGTCACAGACTCAATTGCTTTCTCTAGTGCGGCCGCATGGGCTGCGGCCATTTCAGCCAGAGTTAGTATAGTTAGTGTCACTTGCCGGTCAGTGGGACGCACTGTAGACTGGAACTTTCTTCTGTCTTTCTATTTGTGTGGACGTGTGGGCCTGACGTGAGGGATCGGCGGCGGTTCTCGGCTCGGCGGGCGGCGGCAGGAATGGCGGCTGCAGCCGCCAGCGGGGCAACAGCAGTACGGGGAGCTCTACTTACTCGATTGCGAGGGCGCGTGCATTCATGTGAGCTCATTCATTTTAGTTTCTATTTTAATTTTAATCTTACTCTCGCATGGCCGAGGCGGTCCGTGCGTAACTGTTATAGCTAAAAAGTATCTATTGCATTTGAGCAGCGCGGGCTTATCTGGTTCCTAACCTATCGATGGTTTGTTCCTGGGGGCGCTACAATCGAACTGCACATTTGGCGGTCTTGTCATCCACAGCGCTGTGGTTGATCGCTCAGCGCTCTACAAAGATGGAAACCAGTTTCACGCTCGGGTTTCTTGACTCTTTAAGTGACTTTAGCTCATAGGCGGAATGTGGATGTTCTCGAAGTGCGGCATTGCTTGTCCACCCATTGTTCACTAGTTTGCTGGCTCGCGATAAGCGCCGCGAGTTTCAAAAACGGCTACCGAACCAAAGTCGGCGAGAACCGGCCACCTTCTGGGCGTTGTGTCTATGACTTTATCAATTACTCCACAGTATAATCATAGTAGATGCCAGTGGAAGAGCTGGCTATGTGGCGCATAAGGGGATTTGCCGTGGGGACACGTCAACATTGAGAGCAATAGGGTGGGCAGTTTAATTATCTTTCAGATGGCTCGTGGTGATTATTTCGTGTTCGGTGGAGCCGGTGAGCATGGCAGCGGCGGTATTCGGTTCTGGGCGCGCTATCTGCCGGGGCACAGGGTAAGGGAATCCGACGCTATCTCTGCGCAACAATGGCGCATTTCGTAACGCAATTTATCTCATGACTTAATAGTGGCCTCAACTGAAACAAATATGTGAAACTATATTCGAAAATTAATATTTGCTATTAATATGGCTGAGTCGAATGTTAAAGTCTCAGAGAGTAGAAATACCTTACTGGAATGATGGAACGTTATATACACACCTTTCCGATACATTGCCAATTGCCCCACCCCGGCGGGAGGTCCAATCCCTGGAGGGCGGATCGCGGCTGCGGAGGTTGTCGCGATCTCTGGCGAAGAGTTGCACGGTGGCACTCACGCCGTTAACTTCAAGGTGGAGGCAGTGAGTAGGCGATGCTAAGCTCCGTGTTGCCGGGCGTGCCGACCAGTTGGGCCCCTGGTGCGTCGACCTTGGGGCAGGATTGGACGAAGGACGTTCTTCGGAGTGTTTCGGATCCCAGATATAAAAGTCTAACGGGGACCACGAACATTCATGTCAGCTTGCCTAGATTCTGGCGGTACTTACGTCAACAGCCTCGAGGTGGAGGCAGTTAGGAGACCGGAAGGGGGCCCCGAAACGCCCGGACCTTAGTTAGGGTGGACCCTTCATGGATTTTCGGTTTCGTCGTGGCAGGTACTCTTGCACAGAAGAGGCACTCGACACGCTGCATGCGAGTAGCGCGTTGTTTTGACTCTGATACTAGTCTGGATAGCTAGGAGCCAGATCCTGATATTCCATAGGGAGGTTGATGTGAGGGCAAACTGCATTCTGGCGAGATGCAGATCCCAACTTCTGCGCCGACGGGGGTGAGGATAAGAGCGAAAAGCTTAGGTGCCCACCCCGGGGTTAACGACCCCTGGTAGAACAAGAATTTGTGTGGAGTGGTGACAATGCAGGGTTCATAAGTTGGCAATTGCGCATGGAGTCCCCAGGGATCTATTTTATGACTATTTTCTTCCTACTAAGCATAAACGATATACCCTTGACGATTCGAAACGGAAAATCAGTTAGCTTTGCGGATGATACGAATATTCTTTGCAATAAAGAAATCGTAAATAGTACAATATCAGATTTTCAAATTGGTTCCGAAATAAATTAATAGTTAATGAAAAGAAAACGGTATTAATGCAGTTTTCCATTCCTAATAAACAATTCCATGTACTCCATTGAAAGTGAACAGTGTACCCTTGACTTATGTTAAGGTATCAAAAGTTTTAGGTATCTCAATTCAGTCAAACTTCAAATGGAACGTCTACTTAAATGATCTGAACACAGAATTATGTTCATTATGTTATACGTTCGATTTTTAAAAAAAATGAGTCTGTCTTCATACTGCTCGTTGTGTATAATTCGCGAATGTTCATTCCCGTCTGAGAAATGGCATAATATTCTGTGGAAATACATCTTATAGCTCCCAGACTTTTAGATTACAAAAAGAACTGTACGAATAATAGGCAAATCTTATCCACGTTATTCTTGTAAGCCTATCATTATTAATCTAGGAAATTTACCATTACCTTTTCTTTTGATTTACGAATAAGTGGTTTTTTTTCAAATATGACTTACTCAAGGCCGGGAATATATATTTTCAGCCAACCCCGATATCTAAAATTATAACGCTCGACGTAGAAATCATATTCATCAGGTGGCAGTTTTAACAGCTCACTATAAAATTTAACATACATGTACGTTATTTTATCGGTAACATGTATCTTTAACCCCTGTTAACATGCAACCCTGCAGGTTTGTTAAGTGCACTTGCATGCATCTACCTGTATGTTAAGAAATTTAATGTCCTTAGCAACGGGTTTTAACATCCTTAGCAACGTAAAGAACCATCGATTCATTACAAGTCAAGTTTGTTAAGAAAAAATTGTGGCTATGTACACAATAAATCAGATTCAAACAATTCAGAAGTAATTCTCAATGGTTTGGGGAATTATTATTCTTAATTGTAATATTATAATTGTAATATTAATAGTACAATTTAAAAATGTGTATTAGGTAAATTCACCTGATTTTCCTCACATTCCACCAAATGAAATTCTGCTCTGGCAATCATATACTACTGAAGGTGTCGGCTCTGGAAGTCAACGCGCCAATTTCCTAACCGAACGTCGTTTCTTTAGGTGTCATTAGGTTCTGGAGAATTATATGCATCCATCTTTCTCGAACCACGGTATACGAATATTGTTTATATAGATATATCTCAAGCAAGACCTCACAATATCGTACTGTAACGTCACCACATGGCGGCCAGGGTTTCGAACATCCTTAGAAAGTGTCGAAGATGGCGAGCAGAGGGGAGGACATCCGGTCGGCTTGTACAAAAACTGTTAGTAGCTTTAGACAACTGAAAAGGGAGCCATTAACACACCGGGACGCAAGTCGGCCGGGCAGAGGGTCCTGACCCCCCGCCGGCGGACATGTGGTCCCAGAGCCACCCGAACGTTCAGAGAAGCTAGGGGGTGGGGGAGACATGACCGCCAAGAAGCTAGCTGGCCGGAAGGAGTTCGTTTAGAGATCGCCTCGCGTGCGGACGCAACTGCGCCTGTTGGCAGTAGTGCATTCCTTGGACACTGCGAGTGCGTAGTACCGGGTGTCAGGACACCGGCGCGGTAAAGCGTCTAGCCGGGAGATGCACTAGCCGGGAGATGGGAGCAGTGTGCGTGGAGTCGCGGAGGTAGATTGCGAACGTAACCCCAGAGCTGTAAATACTTGTATATTCTGTAAATAAATATCATTGTAACTAGAGCTCGTGTCTGTGTAGCCATTTCGCTACCACGACACCACAGTACTAACGTGCCGCAGCAACAAAATCCATGTGTTGACTTTCGCAGTGATGTAACTTTTCGCATAATTCATGATATTTTATGGTGACCGATAAAATTCTGAACATACCACGAAATGTTACAGTGTTATTACCGCCTCGTCCAAATTAAAAATCTCAGCTCCTCTACGCTCTGCCTCGATTTTTAACTTTTGGGCTCGGCAGTAATTACACTCATAACAATACTAGGTATGTTCATAGCTATTACAACACATAGCATGACATTAAACGATTAAAATCGATACACAACTTTAAGTTCGAAGTAAAATATTTCCTGCTGCAAAACTGTTTCCGTACAATTAGAGAGTATAGCAAGCATCAAAAAGGAAATTAATATTAGTTTTAACAATGATATTTAATGCATCATTTACCATATGGACTGTATAGTTTTAAACAACCTGTTACAAGTATTGAAGTCCCCCACTTCTGGGGCAATGACCCCCGTCTCGATCAGGTTTTTCGTCCAGTTTTCCTGATCCCTGGAGCAAATGCTGAGATGGCCCCTTTTTTTGCTTCTGGACATAAATGTAACTTTATAATCTGTACACGTCTTCTAGAGTTTAGTGGAAAATATAGTTATTCAAATTATCGTTCTCCACGTTAACGTGGTTGAAGTGTATTCTTTCACGAAGGACGTGAAGGATAAAAACCCAAATCTAGGGGAAGCGAGGGTAATGGGCGTCACGGGGTAATGGGAATCAGTGGAAAATTATCGATAAATATGGCAATCAAACCCTATTGAAAGGTAGAAACACACGCTTCTAACTTATATTGGTCATAATAACTATATCCTATAGCTCACTCGTGGCACATAGCGAAGTCGCTAGCCTTTCACCACTGAGGTCCGGGTTCGATTCTCGTCGAATCTCATGTGAAATTTGTTCCAACAAAACAAGTTTGGCTGCTTCACAAGGACTAGACCAACCCCTGTGAAGTGTCCTAAACCCTACCCCCATCCTTATTCCTTCCCAATTCTGGCCACTGGGTAGTGACGCAGGAGCGCGTAGCAGGAAGCGCGTACGCGGAGATGCAACCTGGCGGTCCTCTTGAAAACTGACTGCGACGTGAAGTGACATGACAAATAAAGTTTATGGAGGATTACTCCCCAGCACACAAAGTTAATGAAGGATTACTCCCCTGCGCAAAGCGCTCAACGCCCCTTAAGGGGCTTGGAGACGCGTTGCGTCGAATTGTGGAGGCAACAGATTGAAAAAAAATAAAATTGATCGCCGCAGCCAAATAAATCGACGATTATCGCGTTCGTACCAGGAAAACGAACGATTGATGTTAGAAAGTGCTCTCAGAAATTAAGGTCTTACCAACGTGATCTTCGAGATTTCTGGAAGAATTAAAATTTGTTGGAAGGGCAGTACTTCGGCAAATCATTTGATATCAATTGCGAGTAATTTTATACATTCTATAAATGCTTATGAGTAGGTATAGTAAAAATGTTCTTGTGGTAATAGTGATCAGTGATCAGTGATTCTCATTATCGCAGTGTGACTGCCATTTTCCCAAAGAAAATAATTTATCCAATCTTCTGCTGACCACTGCACGGTGCTGTTCGCGCACCGCTTATTATAATAAGGTTTTTAGGACTTTAATAAGGTTATTAAAGTCTTGGTTCAGTTCCAACTGTGGTGAACGAGGTGACTGGGCGATATCATTTAACTGTTTATCAGCAGTGATATTTGGTGATTTTATGTATTGTTTAATAAGTAAAACGACAACCAACCAATAGTTCAACGATTTATCTGTGAAAAGTGAATGTGGATAGTGTCCCCTCTGGGGAGCTACTTGAAACCTCGGGGTTAATTGTGCAGTCAACGGAAGTGACCAATAAAAATCCAAACGGCGGTGAATTCTATGGACAGGGATTTCCATCATCATCATCATCATCGTCAATATCATCATCGTCATCATCAATGGGTGCCTATCTACCGCCATCGCCATCACAAGCAGGTGAACATCAAGATAACTCATCACAGAACGTGAGTCTACACGGCAACGTGTGCTCCGATTCAAATAAGAGGAAAAAGTTCGATTCTGACCATGGAACAGAGGAAAATAGTACAACGTACAAGTTCACGCTATGAATTGCTTAGAAATTCAGACAATTGTGTTAATTTTGCAAGTGATAAAACTGTAAAACTTCCACCAATACTCATTCATAATGTTAACGACTACAGATATCTACTTCTAGTTAGTGATATTAAAAAATAGTAGCCCAAAACGAGTTTACTATTAAACAACAAAAATATTTTTATCAAGTGAGCTTTGTAACAATCGAAGACTACAGATGTTACAGAAAATTTTGTGATTGAAATAACATTCAATATCATTCTTTCAGAGATCCCTATCATTCTAAACTCACAGTCATAACTTGTGGTATACCTGCAGTTTTCTCTCAGAAATAAATATTTGATGATTTAGCAAGGCTTGCGTACCCAGTAAGTCGCGTAACAAGGCTGTTTAATAGAAATAGAGAACATCTATGGTCCTGTGCTGTTATTTAATGGACACTGAAAATGCTAAATCAATATTTAATTAAACTAAACTATTTTATTCTGTAGTTAAAGTGCGCATGCGAAACGCTCCAAACAAAGTAATACAATATAAGCGTTGCCAGAGATTCAAACACACCCAAGCTAACTCTAAATTAAATCCAGGGTGTGTTCGTTGTGATGGATCACATCATTATTCGCAATGTAATAGATCAAAAAGAGAACTACCGATTTGTGTTAACTATGGGGAAAATCACACTGCAAATTATCGTTGTTGCAAATCATTTAAAGAGGCAGAAAGTGGACGAAAGCAATGGCAAGGCCTTTACAATGCTCAAACCTCCAAGTAAGCATTCGCAGTAAGCAACCTTCAAGGAGGCCGCCACCATCGGAAAACATTCAAAACTTCCTTCCGTTGCCTAAAGTAAGTATGCCTTTACCTTCTCAAAATTACGAAAATCCTACTTCAAATTGGGGAACCCAAAGTCGCAATAATGCAAACAATTTCAATTTAATTAGCACAATAGTAAAAATATTGGCAATAATTGTTCCTCGGCTACAAACAATGATTCAGTCGTTGGTTCCTGCTCTAATTAATGGCATTTAATAATAATGATGAAATAAGGTTATTAAACTGGAACGCAAATGGCATAAAACACCAAACAAATTCATTCATTCACTTTTTAAATGATAATGAAATAAAAATAGCCTGCATAACCGAAACACATTTACTGCCAGGTAAAAAATTTAAAGTTAATGGGCATGTAATGTATAGAAACGATAGATTAACGCACTGTGCTTTGGGAGGGGTGGCAATCTTATTTCACAAAAGCATAAAACATTTCCAAATATAGATTTCATTAGACAAAAAGCTGGAAACGGTAGCAATTGTAACTTACGTGAATAATGAGGAAATCGTTATTGTTTCAGCATATAAACCACCTATTTACCCTTTCCCACAAGATATTATAAAATATTTTCCAGAAGCATTCGAACGTTCTTATAATAGAGGATCTAAATAGCAAGAATACAGCTTGGAGTCGCAATTCAACCTCAACACATGCTAGAAAGCTGTCGCAACTAAAAACTAACAACGATTTAGATATCCAAGCACCCTGTGAACCAACTCACTACCCTTATAACAATAGAATCATCCCAGATATCTTAGACATAATAATTTCCCAAGGAGTCAACTTTCTAATTTATCAAACGGTTGTTCCGGATCTAGATTCGGATTTCACGATCTAATGTCCCACAAAACCTTGAATTTTCAAATTGAATTAAAAATGATACCCAACTTGAATTAGAGATAACCAGAGTAAACAATGCAAATTCATAAAAACTTGAAATGTTTTATGAAAAAATGTTATGATGAAAGTATTATACCATCTCTTCCACCACACAGATCGTGTAGGAATTTGCCTAAACAACTATTGAATCTGATACATGAGAAACGAAAACTGAGAAGGGAATGGCAAATAAATAGAAAACCTAATTACAAAAGCAAAATAAACAAACTAGCGAGGATTATCAAACTCGAATTAGATAAGTTAAGGTACTCTAACTATCGAACTTATCTATCCGAAATACATCCTAATTCAAAACGGCTGTGGACAACAATAAGCAGTATTACAGAGGAAAAAACAAATTTTTCTCCTCTAAACATCCAAACAGGAAATTATGTACATACGGGCCAAGAAAAAGTCGATTACATTGCCGAAAATTTTGAAAATACTTTTACCCCAACCCAATAATCTATGTTAAGTATAATAAAGAACTTGAAGAGACAGACACGTACTACAGAGTACCCACCCCAATTAAATTTATTAGCCCCCACGAAGTAACTACAGTTGTAAATAACCTCAAAATTATGAAAGCTCCAGCCCATGACTGAATAACAAACAGTTATAAGAACTACCAAGGAGGTCAATAAGAACTACCAAGCAGGTCAATAAGAACTACCAAGAAGCTCGATTGCAGTTCTGGCAGTAGTGTACAATTGGGTTTTATCTAAAATCATGGAAACAAGCCATTGTCCTTCCAATAAGTAAACGAGGCAAAAATCCGAAGGAAGTAACGAGCTATAGGTCAATTAGCTTATTATCTTCTTTATCGAAAATATTTGAGAAACTGACACAAATAAGACTTACCAAATATTACTTATAGAAATAAGAGCATTAACAGATGAGCAGTTCGGACTTAGGCAAAATTATGTACAACCCATCAGCTCATCCGCCTGGTAGAACAAATTGCAAACGGGTTCCATAACAAACAGCCTACAATAGGATTGTTTTTAGACGTAGAAAAAGCTTTCGATGAAGTTTGGCATACTAGATTACTTGTCAAAAACAGCTGGGAGTACCTTTCAATTTACTGGATATTATAAGTAGATTTATTGCAGACCGAACGTATAAAGTTCAAGTAAACAGCGCTCTTTCACAAACTAGAACAATAAGAGCAGGGGTACCTCAAGGTTCTGCACTATCGCCGCTCCCCTTCAATATTTATTTTTCAGACATTCCCACATTAGGAGACTCAAATTTTGCTCAGACGATACTGCAATATACACAACTAATGCAGATATAAAAATAGCAAAAGATAACATCGAGGAGGATATCTCATGTTTTCTAAAGTGGGCTGAACAGTGAAGAATAAAAATAAACCCAACCAAAACCCAGGCCAAAATTTTTACTCTTTATAAACCAAAGTTACCTCGCCCACTATTATTAAATAACACTATAAGCTTCCATCCGATACACCAGTGAAATATTTTGAGGTTCACATTGATAGCAGGTTAAATTGGAACTAGAAGTGGTACAGAATGGCACAGACTTTCTCTTACATTTTTCTAATTTCCTTCGTGTGGTCTGACTTTTAGGTCGTGCTCCATTCTCTGACCAGCTGCCATTTATCGTCGCTCAACGAACATTTTCTTGACAATTTCTCAACTCTTTGCTTTCATAGAAGTACAGCCGAATCATTACTTCAAGAATATTAAAGAAGAGTAGAAACTTGTTATAAATAGAAGTTTTCATTGAAAAATTCATAGTCGTTTTTAAGAAAATGGCGATTAAGCATTACTGTAAATACGAACTTTAAGCTCTTTTTCACAGGAATCCAGTGCGTTTTCGAAAAACCTCATTTGAAGTAATTTCAAGCGCATTCACTAAAAAATGTAATAATGCATACAAATCGATGGAAATGTGCGTATTAACGGCGTGAGACATATTTGAAAAAGTACATTAGTGTAATTTAAAAAAAACACATGAATACACATCAACTTTAGTTAGTTTATATTTTTTCTTCAAATTTTTCCAATATATCTATTGGAAATATTTGAAGAAAAAAATTGGAGCTATTTTTCAGAAAATGGCGTTTGAGCGTTTCTGAAAATGCGGAATTTTGTGCTCATTTTTAGAGAAAACTAGAGTTTTCCAGAAACTTTATTTGAAATTATTTAAAGCACATGGACATGCCTTTAATGTAAATTTTACAGACGTGAGAGACAAGTAAAAAAAATCATGTTTGAAATTTTTGAAAAAACAAAAGAATATAGCAATATGGTGTTTATGTCACGGCATAGGTTTCATTTGGCACAAACCTTATCAAAAATGTAAAGAAAAAATATGGAGCCGTTTTTGAGAAAATTTTGTTTTTGTTATTTTTTAAAATTGCGAATATTGCACGCACTATTGCAAGAAAATTCCTAAAATTTCCAAAAACATTTACATGACTTAATGGAAAGAACTATTTGTGCACAACACATTTAATTTGAAGGAAAAATCCACGTCTTCAATTTTGTAGTTGTAAGAAAAGGCCGGAAGAAATTCAAACGTTTGCAAATTTCGAAAATTCAGAGTTAACCGTGAAATTCTGACCTATGCCACCTTCATAAGTGAATTTCGCTCTTATCTTACAAGAAATTTAAAGAAAAAAAATTTCGAGACTTTTTGAGAAAAGTTTGAAAATGTCCGGGGCTTTCATGTAAAGTATCACCAAATTGTAAAGAATGTTTTCCAAAATTCAAAGCTTCAACTAGAGTCGGATCGACAAAGAATTTTTCAATTTCGCAAAGATCGTACTTGTGGTTTAGGCGCTAGTAGTGTTCACAGACGGACGGACGGACAGACGGACATACGTTTGGCTTCCAATTAGTTTTTCGGCATCAAGGACCCACAAAACAGGGATTGTGGATGCATCACGTGTTAGAGAATTTTTCTTTTAATTTATCAACTGCTTTTATGCACTTTCTCGCGACTAGAGCCCGGCAATGAATTTTTTCCGCCGTCAATCCGCCGTTTTTTCGCGCAGCATTATATAACTTTCTCTAAACTACGTATATTACTCCGTATATACGTACGTATACGAGAAAGTAAAAACCACCCAATGCAACATATGCCAAAATATGAAGAATATATACATTAATTAACTTCCGCACAGCCTTAAATTTGGGATGTGCAATTTTAATATTTAAATAGTATATTATTAGGCCATCACCCACATATGCCTATGCGGTCTGGAATTACACAGCTAAAACCAACATTGAAAAAGTCAGATAATTCAGGACACATTTTTACGAAAATATGCAAAGGCTCTTTAGTTCATCTCGAATACACATATTCAAAGGGAACTTCAAATAGAACCCCTAATTGAACATATAAGAAAAAACTGACAAATTTTTTACACTTCTTCCATCGTCTCCTTGCAGTATAAAATTCACAAAACACTCACGATATCCCAAAGACATGTTAAAACCCGTATAAAAATAAATATTCACTATAATAATATATGTTAAATATGTGAATTTTCATCCCAATATAATGATTTCTGAATGTATGTATAGAGAGTATCTAGATTTAAGAATGAATAATGTATTGTAAAATTTTTGTAATATATGTAAATAGTTTAGATGTATGTATTAGAAATATAAGTATGGAATCTTGTAAATTAGCTAGTAATAAGATACAAGAGTGAGAGGTTGTATGCCCAAATGTTATGTATTAAAAAGATATGTTCAAATCCCTGAAAGGCAAAACTGCCGAGCAGGAAGAAAATAAATTTAAAAAAAAATTATTGATCTGAATAAATTTAAATGACTCTGGTGATATTGTATAAAGGTGCACATGTAGAAAGAATGGCTGAACGGATGAAGAATTCATCGAATAGGTCAGACACTTAAAAAAAAGCCTTACTTGACTAACTGTCCAGGACCTAGTGCCGATGATCTTGGACAAGTTTTAGAATCACATTACTTTAGACGCCTAGAATTATTGTAAACAAAATAAATACTGTTTGAGGTACTATTGTGTTCATTTTACTTCATATTTCTTTAGTAACTCCCATTACTCACATGGTAATGGGTAATGAGGGTCAAATGCAAGTTTTTGGAAATTTGATATTTAGAGGTTTTAGATAATTTTTGATCAGTTTTATATATATTGTTGATCAATTTTTGATCAGTTTTTTATATATATATTTTTGATCAGTAATATATGTATAGGGATCCCGGAAGTACAAAAACCTGCAAAGAATACACTTCTGCCCAAATGACGTCAGACACAGTTTTAACTGTTTTGTTGTAAAATAAAATTTAAAGAAATAAAAGTGTCCTTTATAGTTATCAACATGAGCGTATGGTCAGTTACCAATACGGGCGTGTGATCTACCTCCCAAGATGGAAAGAATTGGTTTTGAATATATCCAGTTGTTACAAATTAGTGTTATAAAAAATATAGTAATAACACAATTTTACATTTGTCTGATATATTTCTTATTTCTTTCAAGTTTGAAAAGAATAATCTGGATATTTTCGAACTTACTCAAATCAACAATCAAAAAATTAATAATTCTAAAGTAGTTAATATCCACAGACGAAACACATACTTCATTAGAAATTCAATCTGCCCGAGAAATAAAATGAAACATTGAAAATAAAGAAGAAAAAACTAGCTGATATAATGTCTTAAGACTTTCTTACTAACACTAGAAGGTGACAACCAGTTAGAACTGGGGGATGAAGATGTGTGAAGGAAGAAACAATTTTTTACTATGATTTCGTATTTTCCAAAATCTTTATTACATCAATATTTCTCGGATGTTATGGTGATTACATTAAAAGACTCCATTATGTACAGATGTAAGACAACCTAATTTAAAGATTTTATTATAATAGTTCAAAGACATGTTTCATGTTCTTAAAAAGTATCGATTATTAACTCATTTATGTTTCATACATTTAAGAAAAATTTTTTACTGCAGAAACTGTAATAATTTTATTTGTCAGGGAGAAACTCACAAGCCACCTCTCAGACCATCTACACATATTAACATGACCTATAGTAAAACATTAGAAATTAATTTCATGTATTTCATTCTGCTTATTTCAAATATATTAAAATGACCCAGAAAGTTCCAGGTAATATTTTCGGCATTAATTTGAAACTTGTGATTTTAGAAACTAATCTAAGTTAGAAACAGCTCTCCTGTAATTTAATAAATATAAACATTTAAATAAAGTAATAAACATTTTGTGGCTTGTGAATCCCTCTGACGCAACATCTCAATTATTCACCAACTCCTTCTACTTTCCCACAAACATGAAAGTTGCGAAAAGTCTGTCCTCTTCCTGAATTCTAAAGCCCTTTATCACCTAAAGATTTCCGACCTATAAGTATTTTGCCAAAGCTATCGAAAGTCCTGGAAAAATTTGTACACGGACTGATCAACTCGTACTTAGCTGAGAGTAAAGTATTGAATACATACCAGTCAAGTTTCAGACCAGCTAGTAGTACACAAACTGAATTACTTGAAGTCACCAGAGACTTGAGAAAAGCCCTGGCAGATTGAAAAATACCTCTTTCAATGCTGATAGTATTCAGTAAAGTCTTTGGTTCTGTTGACCATGGCATCCTAGTCATTAAGTGCAATAACTTGAATTGTTCATTATCATAAATGCTGTAGGTGGGAGATTATCTCAGAAATCGTCAGCAATTTGTTAGTGTCGGAGAAAAAACTACAGCAAAAGTATCCTCGGGCCAATGTTTCTCTTAATATATGTTAATGAGTTGCTTGGTTCTCTCAATTTATGTAAACATCATTTGCATGCTGATGATTTAGGAATTCATTAGTGGAAGACACTCTGCAATCAGTGATAATCAGCGATTAGTACTGTAATGATTTGCGATCATTCCGGTAATTTAGTGTTCCCAAAAATAAAGACTTCCCAATAAAATGTTAAAATTTATATCCAAAAAGACAGAAGACGGCAGCGCCGCGCGCAGACATTTTCCTAAATTAACCGAATGTGCGGAAAAGGGGGAAATTCAACATAAACATTCCATAAAGTATAATTTTTAGAAAAGAACAATCAGCAAAATCGGACCAGGGGTTCACTTGATTTCGAAATAATCGTAATTGTACATTTCACGTTCACAAACATGGAAGCCATTCTTTCTAGTAGAAAGCTGAGGAAGAATTTGGTTTATAATAAATATTACGAAAACGCCTGAAGGGATCGGGCTGGAACTTTAACGGAACAACAACGGGGCGAAATTTATGAACGATTTCAAGACTAATCACGATTTTGGGAAACATCTAGAAAGCTAATTAAAATTAAATGTAGAAAAGTATAATTAAAATACATTTAAAAACAAGAGACGCATCGTAGTGACGTCACGACTGACGTCACGACGAAATATCGAACTAAAAATGGTTGTATTTAATAAAATAAGACAATGAAAGAAAAATTAGATAGTGTAGTAATTATCAGAGAAATTATAGACAGTATTGAAAACCAGTGATAAGGCGTAAGAACGTATAAAACATGAAAATAAGAAATATTTTGTAATCTTGTTTGTGGCAACGGGCGAGCGATCGGCGTCTGTTCAATGTAAATCTATTTAAGATATTGGACAACAATGCTAGGGGAAGATGATGAGACGGTGTTGTGCGCTTTGGGAAGACGCTAGCTCCGCGTTAGTGTAATGTAACATTTTAAAAATTATTGTTCGGAAGTGGACTTTGAAAACATTTTAGATATTTTCATGCGGACAAAAAGGTTGTAACAAACGGGTGAATGGATTCGTAAGTAATGGCGAATAATTTACATGTAAAAGTGACGCGAACATTAATTTTACGCGGTTGCACTTTTGAACAATGGTCGCGGACATTTTGTGTTGCAGTGTTTACAACACCAAGTTTAGCGTGCTCCGGACAGTAAGGTAATAATACAAACAGAGTATTTTCATTTTAATTCGCGTAACGAAATAGCGTCTCTTCGCCGCGGGAACTTTAAATATTTTATTTTCATTCGTGAATGAACAGTGTTTCCTCTCCGCGGGAACTTTAAATTGTAGTGAAAACTTTGCGTTTCATCGCAAAACGTTTCGTAGTGGTTTTCTTAACCATGTGAGTTCGCGGTATATATGGTCCTGGGAACTGGTGGAAGCATCGCCGACGGCGACGCGTGATATGGCCGCATGTCGCAGTGTTCATCCGGTATCAGGGAAGTGATGCATGGATATTTTTTTATTTGGCAACTTCAAAGGCATCTGTCGAAGACCAAGTTCTGTTAATTCATTATAGAATAAGATGGTCAACAATTTGAAACGACAGAATGGATGAATGTAATTCTCTATGTAATTTTCAGTGTGAATGTTTCTATGTTATTTTTTTCTTTTTTGTGTTTTAATATTAAGGGTATTGTTTGTTTGCTATGTTTTGTTTTGTGTACCATCAGAGGGCACTATCATTGTACATATATTTGTCATTTTGAGAAAAGAAACAGTCAATAGAACTAAAATAAATTGAGATGAACACATTCGGATTTATCAGTAAATCATTAGAGAATGTGTTGTGATTCATGTAGTTAGCCGCAGACCCGCACGCGCGCGCATAGGTACCTCGTTTGAAGCCCTGTATAGTGCAGTCACATATTCACGCCCAGGAAGAATTAGAAGTTGTATAAAATTAGCTAGCGAACGGGCGAGTGCAAGAGCTAACGTAGGTTGAAAAGGGAGTGTGTGTATTGATGACAAGGCGCCCATTTGTGATTAAAGATAAATAGGAATAATAAGTAAGTGATTATTTGTCAGCCCAAGATAGGTGTGTGTATACATATTTATGATATTAGAAGTATAGCCGTGTAGCAAGGCAGAGCAGGTTAATCTAGTGCATTGGCAGCCCAACGCGCGGATAGGATAGGTAACAACATTGAGAAGCATTATTACAGTACCGATAAGGGCTTGGAAACGTTGCTGAAGTTGAAGTGAACAAAATTAAACAGCCTTTACTTGAAATATGCAAAATTGCAGACAACTGTAATTTGTTAAAAAAATAAATTTTAGGTTGATTAACTAGATAAAGAAAAGGTCCTCCTAGATAAAAATATCATACCCTACTGTTACGAAGTCACAAACTTGGGATAAACCCTAGTTTTTAACAATAACCTCCCTTGAGACTCTCACATAAACAGCTATAAAGGTAGTCTATTCGCAATATAATTCTTCTAGGGTTGTGGGCAAATTATTATCAGTCGATATTAAAAATCTTGTAACAGAATCCCTTGTCTTTCCACATTTTGATTATTGTGATGTCCTTCTGTCAATTATTTTAGGATGCATTATAAAACTTTATTACTACTCAAGGGTATAAGTCTCACGTTTGGATTCGTAGGCTTCCGTGGCTGGAGTCATTGGATTCTCAGCTGTCCGGGGTGCATGTAA
>BLKR01015960.1:0-15000 GCA_011170035.1 Teleogryllus occipitalis
ATAAACGTTCCAGTCAGGAATGAAGTTTTCAGAATTCTTCAACTCCTCGAATTATTTGAAAACTTTAAAAAGCTGTAACTCCTAAGTTATTGACCCTACGATCCTGAAATTCGCATGTCAGATTCACAATAACCTGCTCTATCTTCGAAAATTTTAACTTATTTTTCGGGAGTTTTTGATATATTTTCAAAATACAAAGCCTTAGATGTGAAAATGCTCAATACCATTGAAATCGCAATAAAATTTCCAGTTAGGAACGAAGTTTTCAGAATTATTTAACTACTCGAATACTTTGAGAACTTTAAAAGGCTGTATCTCATTAGTTGTTGACCCTACGACCTTGAAATTTGCATGGCAGATTCCCAATAACCTGCTCTATCTTCGAAAATTTAAACTAATTTTTGGGGAATTTTTGATGAAATTCGAAAAAAACAAAGCCTTAGATAAGAAAAGTCTAAATACCATTGAAATCGCAATAAAATTTCAAGTTAGGAACGAAGTTTTCAGAGTTCTTTAACTCCTCGAATTTTTTGAAAACTTAAAAAGGCTGTAACTTCTAAACTATTGGCCGTACGACCCTGAAATTCGCATGTCAGATTCACAAACACCTGCTCTATCTTCGAAAATTTAAACTCATTTTTCGGGAATTTTTGATGAAACTTTCGAAATACACAGCCTTGAATGGGAAAATGCCCAATACCATTGAACCCGCCATAAAATTTCCAGTTAGGAACGAAGTTTTCAGAATTATTTAACTCCTCGAATTTTTTGAAAACATTAAAAGGCTGTAACTCCTAAGTTATTGACCATACGACCCTGAAATTCGCATGGCAGATTCAAAATAACCCGCTCTATCTTCGAAAATTTAAACTTATTTTTCGGGAATTTTTGATGAATTTTCGAAATACAAAGCTTTAGATGGGAAAATGCTCATTACTATTGAAATCGCAATGAAATTTCAAGTTAAGAACGAAGTTATCATAATTCTTTAACTTCTCGAATACTTTAAAAACTTTGAAAGGCTGTAACTCCTAATTTATTGACCCTACGACCCTGAAATTCGCATGGCAGATTCACAATAACCTCCTCTATCTTCGAAAACTTAAACTTTTTTTTCGGGAACTTTTGATGAATTTTCGAAATACAAAGCCTTAATTGGGAAAATGCTCAATACCATTGAAATCACCATAAAATTTCCAGTTAGGAACAAAGTTTTCAAAATTCTTTAACTCCTCGAATTCTTTTAAAACTTAAAAAGGCTGTAACTTCTAAACTATTAGCCCCACGACACTGAAATTCGCATGGCAGATTCACAATAACCCGCTCTATCTTCGAAAATTTAAACTCATTTTTCGGGAATTTTTGATGAAACTTTCGAAATACACAGCCTTGAATGGGAAAATGCCCAATACCATTGAACCCGCCATAAAATTTCCAGTTAGGAACGAAGTTTTCAGAATTATTTAACTCCTCGAATTTTTTGAAAACATTAAAAGGCTGTAACTCCTAAGTTATTGACCATACGACCCTGAAATTCGCATGGCAGATTCAAAATAACCCGCTCTATCTTCGAAAATTTAAACTTATTTTTCGGGAATTTTTGATGAATTTTCGAAATACAAAGCCTTAGATGGGAAAATGCTGAATTCCATTGAAAACGCCATAAAATTTTTAGTTAGGAACAAATTTTTCAGAATTCTTTAACTCCTCGAATTCTTTGAAAACTTTAAAAGGCTGTAACTCCTAAGTAATTGACACTTAGACCACGAAATTTATATGGCAATTTCACAATAACCTGCTTAATCTTTGAAAATTTAAACTTATTTATCGGGAATTTTTGGTGAATTTTCGAAATACAAACCCTTAGATGGGAAAATGTTCAATACCATTGAAATCGCCATAAAAGTTTTAGTTAGGAACGAAGTTTTCAGAATTCTTTAACTCTTTGAATTCTTTGAAAACTTTAAAAGGCTGTAACTCGTAAGTTATTGACCCTAGAACCCTGAAATGTGCATGTCAGATTCACAATAACCTGCTCTATCTTCGAAAATTTAAACCTTTTTTTCGGGAACTTTTGATGAATTTTCGAAATACAAACCCTTATATGAAAAAAAGGTCAATACCATTGAAATCGCCATTAAATTTCCAGTTAAGAGCGAAATTTTCAGAATTCTTTGAAAACTTTAGAAGGCTGTAACTCGTAAGTTATTGACCCTACGACCCTGAAATTTCCATGTCAGATTCACAGTAACCTGCTCTATCTTCGAAAATTTAAACTTATTTTTCGGGAATTTTTGATGAATTTTCAAAAATACAAAGCCTTAGGTTGGAAAATGCTCAATACCATTGAAATCGCCATAAAATTTCCAGTTAGGAATGAAGTTTTCAAAATTTTTTATCGCCTCGAATTCTTCGAAAATTTTGAAGGCTGTAGCTCTTAAACTATTGGCCCTACGACCCTGAAATTCGCATGGCGGACTCACAATAACCAGCTCTATCTTCGAAAATTTAAACTCATTTTTCGGAAATTTTT
Source organism: Teleogryllus occipitalis (assembly GCA_011170035.1). Taxonomy (NCBI): domain Eukaryota; kingdom Metazoa; phylum Arthropoda; class Insecta; order Orthoptera; family Gryllidae; genus Teleogryllus; species Teleogryllus occipitalis. Next base: position 2,534 of record BLKR01015960.1, read on the forward strand.
GATGAATTTTCGAAATACAAAGCCTTAGATGGGAAAATGCTCAATACCATTGAAATCGCCATTATATTTCCAGTCAGGAACGAAGTTTTCAGAATTACTTAACTCCTTGAATACTTTGAAAACTTTAAAAGGCTGTAACTCCTAAGTCATTCACCCTACGACCCTGAAATTCGCATGTCTGTTTCACAATATCCTGCTCTATCTTCGAAAATTTAAACTTATTTTTCGGGAGTTTTTGATGAATTTGCGAAATACAAAGCCTTAGATAAGAAAATGCTCAATACCATTGAAATCGCCATAAAATTTCCAGTTAAGAACGAAGTTTTCAAAATTCATTAACTCTTTGAATTCTTTGAAAACTTTAAAAGGCTGTAACTCTTAGACTATTGGCCCTACGACCCTGAAATTCGCATGGCTGATTCACAATAACCTGCTCTATCTTCGAAAATTTAAACTTATTTTTCGGGAATTGATGAATTTTCGAAATACAAAGCCTTAGATGGGAAAATGCTCAATACCATTGAAATCGCAATAAAATTTCCAGTTAGGAACGAAGTTTTCAGAATTATTTAACTCCTCGAATACTTTCAGAACTTTAAAAGGCTGTAACTCCTTAGTTATTGACCCTACGACCCTACGTTTCCAGAAATTTCAAATTGGTTTCGTAATAAATTAATAGTTAACGAAGGAAAAACGTTTTCAATGCATTCTTGCATTTAAAATCCGCAATTACAATCTCCAGTGAAAACTAACAATAAGCAATTAACTGATGTAAAGAAAACAAAATGGCAGGGTCTCTGAACTCAAACCTTAATTGCAAAATACATATAACAGAATTAAACTTAAGTTAATTATGAAATTCTGTCAGCTTTCATGCATCTCGTTGCGTGTATTTTGCAAATATACATTCCCGCTTGAGATATGGCATAATATTCTGGGGAAACTCGTCCTGCAGTACCCAGATCTTTAGATTACAGAAAAAAAAATTCGAACAATAAAAAAAGTCATCAATGTAATTCCTGCAAGCCTTTCTTCATTGAGCGTGGAATCTTACCAGTGCCTTGCCCATTTATTAACGATTCTGTAGGTTTTTGTCAAAACTGACTTACGTAATTGTGGCAATACTGATATTTATAATTACAACGCACATCATAGAAATCACATTCATTAGGTGTCAGTATCAACAACTCATTACAAGAAATCAACATATATTACATGTACATTACTTTACAAGGTATTGCCCGATGACTTCAAACAATGAAAGTTGGTATACAAACTTAAAAAGTTTTCAAAAATTTAAAAAGTAAACGAGCCGTTTTTAAAAAAAATCTGTTTGCCCATATTTCACTCAAAATTGCGCAAAAACGACTAATATTTTGAAAAAGGTTTACAATATTAAAGAATAAGTTGTGGAGAACAACTTGAAAAAAGAATCCAGTCCAGAATCTAGAGCGGGACCTACACCTTTCAAACTTCTGCAATTTTTTGAAGTTTGGAGAAAGGGATAGAAATCAGAATGTATTTCACTCTATTCTTATAAGAAATTTAAGTAAAAAAACTTCTATTCATTTTTGAGAAAATTTTGAAAATGTCCCAGGGGTTTCATATAAAGAACCTCAAAACTTAATGAATTCTTTTCATAATCGCAGGGCTTCCAGTCGAAACAGCTTGTGTGGAAAATTTTGAACAAAACTCCTATAAATAGTGTAGGTGCTAAGACTTGTTCACGGATAGACAAATGGACTAACAATGCTCTTTCAGTGTTAAGGAATGTGGACCAACTAACTATGTATTACAGAATGTACTTTACTAATACAGGAGCTCCAAAATTCACTTTCACGGAATCTGGGAGCCACAAAAAGGGATTTTATCGAAAAGTCACACTTTTCTCCAATGTGTTACAGAACTTTCTCTGTACTTCATGTATTACACCATATGTATTGTAATATATATATTCTCACTCTCTCTCTCTCTCTCTCTCTCTCCGCCTTACTTTGATACCGCGACGCCTCACGTCGCGGCGCCAATGTAACAATATACTACCTCTAATCAACCACGATGGCCCACGCTAGTGCGCCACTGTAATATTCTCTTACAAAACCTCACGACGATTGTAACCTTTTCCCCGTCACGCGCACTATCTTGCCCTGCCCTAGCTCTGAATTATAATTGGATGCCACATTATCGATTGCCCGTACCTCTGCTAGCTCGTACTATTGTTTATTTCTTACCGTGTCGTAGTCCGCGCGCTCACTCCATACGGAGTTAAAGAAAGGGTCCGTTTCGTTCGTGCCTGGGTCAACATTCATACCACCACAGAATAAAAAGACGTGGAATCACGGCAATTATGAGCCATTGGGATGCTCATGCATTTAATTTAGGATTTTTTTTGCTGATATTCCTTTTCATCAACACAATCTGCCCCTCCGACTTACGAAACATAACCATACGAATATATAAACACACAGAAAAAATAAACACACACTGAAATTACAATACAATCTGACTACTCATCCACACTGAATGCGCATTCTGTCGTAAGAAATTTTAACCTTATCATCTTATAATTAGAGACACAACTTGGTCTTCGACAGATGCTTGCAGATAAAAAATAAAAAAAATGAACAAACAAATGTACATGTCACTTCCCTTTATGATGGCCAATGTTGGAACACGCGGCGCACGTCACGCATCGCCGTCTATCGACTGGTAGCTCCCCGTGTACCGCAATAATGCGCTGCAACTTCAATTTGCTCCAAACCATATTTTCCACCAAATTCCATTACTGAACACACGCTGCGAAGCGTTCTCCAGTACACACGACGTTTCCATCATATTAAAGTTCTCACGGCGAAAGAATATTCTCGATTTCACGAATATCGAAGAAATACAAACTTTAAAATTCCCGCGGTGCAGAAATATTGTTGACTTACATGAATTGTGTTACAAAACTGTGTTACAAAACTGTTCTATTTATATTTTGATCACTGTCCGAAATCTGATACACTCCGTGTTATAAAAATTGTAACACAAGATGTCCGCATCCGCTGCCTAACACTGCATTCGCGTAACTAAAATCAGTCTTCGCGTTGCGTCTATTCATATGTTATTGTTCCTAATCCCGAATTCACTCGCTTTATCACTACCTTGATTTTGTCCACGTAAAAAAAATGTAAACCAAAATAACTTAACGTTTTACACGACGCTTCCGCAAAAATTTTCCAAAAACTTAACCCAACATAAAAACGCGTGCGATCATCCTCACGTCCGAACTCGTTCTGTCTGTAACCCAGTTTGCATTGTTGGTCTACACAATCCAAGTGACTGTCTTTTTTCCAAACATATGCCCATCACCATAATAAATGTTCGAAAATGTTTACATTTTTCACTGTTTTGGGGCATCTTGCGTCTTACTCTCTCTTTCATAGTTTTATTAACTTTTGGTTTGTAATTATCACATTACCGAATTCCCCTTTCCCGTTTTCCTTTTTCCAAAAACCTTTATTTTCCGTCTTCCCCACTCGTGATGACGTCACTTACATCTTCGGTCGCTCTTTTAATTCTTTCTTAGCTCGCTATGCTATGGAACTGGATACTGATTTATTAACGCCTTACATAAATTCCCCCCCGCGCCGTAACTAATTTTGCCCTGATCTAAATATTTTTCCCTATAATTTCTGTAAGTTTGGCCAAAATCCACCCAGGCATTCACTGGATATTCAATAAAACTCGTTTTATTATATACTTTCAGAGGTACAACAATGGTCACCATGTCTTCAACTCCGCCGTCATGCATGCAATTTATACCATTTATAATATTTACAGAACCCGTGGCTCGAATAACGTGATTCTTGGTTCAAAATGTTCCTAAATGTGGGTTCTATTCACTGTTCACAATGCCTATTGCCCCCCCCTTTTGTTTTCCATTACTTTCCTAATAATTATTATTACGCGGCGCTGTCGTCTATTGTTTCTTTAATTATTGGCTCCTCTTTGCTTATGTAGAAGTTCCTTGTTCCACGCATTCTTGCGGGCTAGTTTCACAAATCATTACAGTATGTAATGGGAATGTGAAAATATCTAAAAAGCTCTCATCGTGTTTCTATGCCCTATTCACCATTTTTGTTGTTACTCACTCCCTTCCACCATTTTGAGTACTACTAAAACAATCAACTTCACTCCCCTGTCAAAACCATTTTTTGAAATAGTACCCAAGATTTCAGAAGACAAAGAAGATGAAGAAGAAAGAAAGAACGAAAGAAAGAAAGAAGAAGACATTAACAGATTAATTTATCGCACAATTTATTACATAAGAAGGAAACTAGCTTACAAATCATGATGTACATCTTGAGATGAGCTAATAGGAACTTCTCATTCCATCTTTTTTCAATAATTTATTCATATCTGTTCATGACTACAACCATATAAATAGCAATGATCATATACATACTATATTTATAATTCCTTTTTGTATAATGTTTGTAAAACTTAAAAAAAAGTATTTCATGCCATAGGAATGTTCTCGTAGACCCTACTCAATACATTAATTAAATATTTCATTCATCAAAATGAAATTAAATGTACATAAAATTTGTTAAAATATGCACAAAATTAACAACAAATTTCTTTTAAAAACTAATTTTCAAGTCATTTAATCGATTTGTATTTTACAAAATTTGACTGATAAATTCACAATTCCTGAACACACAATTTCATCTAGAAAGACACTTTAACTTTAAGAATCATTTCATTAATTTGTTGATGGACAAACAGTGACTGCATATGGTTGTGTTCTCTGTAGTTTTTGTAATTTCAGAGAATCAATTAGCCAATCAATCTCGATGTGTCGAGCTGTTCTTGGCCAGCGGTATGCTTTATCCTGTAGAAAGTTATGTTATCATAATCATTAAACCATTGCAACAATTTTTTGCACATTATATATTCTGTGAACAATGAACACACAATGTAAATGTATACAATTTACCTGGCTTAATGAATTGGTTAAATGAACAGCATGGGTTGCTAGATGAATATCAGCAGAATTCAGCAATTCACCTCCATATCTTATTCAATTAAGGATTTACTTTATTCTTAAATAAAATTCATTTCATATAAATGATATTAATAATAAACTAAAGAAAGGATACGCAGTGAAGTATGATGCTAGATCACTGTATGTCTGTTTTATTGGCTTAGAAAGAAGGAGTCTTACTCCATCGAATACTGAAGGCTGTAACAAATCAGAAAAAGAACTTTAATTTTATTTCTGGTCTGCCAAATTTTACTTTTTCCTTCATTTTTTTAGGGTACGACTGTCTTTATCATTCAAATCGAGCAAATTTTGAAAAGGTAACCTGAGATATGTACTTTGCTGACAATAAAATGATTGGAAAACTATTACACTAAAACAAAACATTTTAGAAAGATACTGATGAGCAACTTATTAAAAATTCCAAACAGAATTGCAGAAATTTGAAGATTAATTAATTCATTTTATTATGTTTGTTAAAAGTAATAAAATTTTGTAGGGAAACAAGCAGGTATTTTAAAATTAAATATGTCTACTGTATTTCTTGTAGTTTTCCCAGTTTATTGTGTCATTAAAATTAATGATAGGAAAATTTTCAAAATTTGAATCTTTCATAGCATTCCAATAAGCATGTCATTTGAATTCACTTGAACAAATTTCAGGTACTTGCTTTACATTAATAATCCCTTTACAAAATTCGACAGGTTTAGCAAATAATTCAATAAGGAAAGTGACACTCCAAGGTAATCCAATTTTTAATTTTGTTTATTATGAGAATCTTTTCATACAAAAAACAGAAGACTTAACTATAACATTTTATAGCTGTGAAAAAGAACAAAATATATGTTTTATCAACATAACTTCAATGATTTATACATTCATCATACTTTCTAGGTACAGAATCATTTGTTGAATATGCAGGAGAGTTGTTTACTCATCTACATTTTCTTGGCACACTGCAGTAAGAATGCACACCACTCAGTAATTTTTTTTGAGCTTCACCAACTCGCCCAAATGATAATACAAGAGGTGCATTATGCATGCTGACATTCATCACAAGTGTTGAATATAAGACAATGAAGTTTATTTAGTTACTTTCCCAAGGGGAATCTAAGGGACTATGATGAATATTGCTTTTCACTGGGGAATTCAATGGACTAGATTCATTGTCATTTTGTGTAGGAGAATTCTTAGAATTACATTCGTTGTCACTGTTCACAGAAACAGTTGTTTTACTAGGGTCATTGTCATTTTTTGGTGGAGATTCCGCTGTACTGTATTCTGAGTCATTTTGTTTAAGGGAGGTCGCAGGATTACATTCACTATCACTGTTCACTGTTGTATGTTTATTCTTATTTTCCACCGAATTAAATGAATTGCCTTCATTAACTTTTGGTGAATTAGGAGGACTATTTAATAATATACTTGATGGGGAAGCAGAAACTAAATTTTGGTTGTTATCTTCCAGCAATGACATTGCAAGTTCTTTGGTATGCTTCCCATTTTCTAAATCATCATTACTCAAATTTCCTTCTGAATGTATTACAGATATAGACTCCTTTTGTGTGGGACTGGTGCAGGTATCACCTTCCGTTTCAGAAGTACTATTTGTGTGTTCTGCAGCCTTATCCATATTCTGTACTGAATCTGTTCTATGGATTTCCTTTTCATTTTTGAAGGAATCACAACGAACACATTTACATGAGCAATGACTTGCATCTAATTCCATTTGCTCTTCTTGAGCTTTATGAATTGTATCATATAATTGTTTTTTAACTCTATGATACAGTATAGGATTGGTTATAAGCTGAATTTCAGAAATTAGAGCTCTAACAAATGCCTCATGATTAATTAAATGAGAACTCCCTTCTTGTTGCAACATTAATTTTGAATCCTCCTTTATTTCATCTCTTGAATTAATTTGTAGCAAACCTGACGAATCGTCCAATTTTACCTGCAAGATTCATGAGTAATAAACAATTTTATTTAAGAAGGCAATTGATTTGTGACTAATAGCATTCTACTGCAAAAACATATGCATGAAAAGCCAATATAGTAAATAGTTATTTACACTTCATATCTATACCAACATATATAGCCCCAAACTGGCTTATTTTCTAATTGAAATTCAATTTAGAATTTTTACAAGGATTTTATTGCTACTGGAAAGTACAATTTTGGTAAAAATTAACGAATTTTCAATTTTTAATGATAAAAATTAATTAACAAATTGTCCCACATTTACGTAACCTTTTGCACTAACTTCTATCAGTATTAATGGGTAAAGTTTATTTATAACACTGTTCATACTTTTTCACAAAAAATTCAGATATTTCAAAAAAAATTGTTTTCTGATCACAAAAGAAAACTTTTTGTCAATTTGCTTACTGACCTTTAAATTTTTGTGTAAGAAATTGAGTGAAAACGTAAAGAAAGGTACACAATTTTTTTGTTGCATAGTTTAATTGATTCAATAAATAAACAACAACCTCTGAAATCCTTCTTCCACACAAGCAAAAAACCCTTCAATGAAAATTTGTTAACGCTCCAATTTTTTGCTAAGGGAGTCATAAACATTCAAACACACTCATCCACATGCAAATACCCACACCCATCATGCATGTGCATTGATGCATCTAATAAAATAAGCAGAAATTATGCAAGTTTTCTGAAGATGTAATAACTTGTGGGCTATCCCAAGCATATACAAATATATCTCCCAACAATTGTAAGGAATCACAATAATAAGCAGGGAAAAAATAAATGAATAATATATTTTTTTAAAGGAGAGAAGAAATATTTAAGACGCTTACCTTCTTTATAGGCTGATCTGAAGATGAATCAGATTTTTTTCGTTTCTTCTGTAGTTCTTTGTGGTAGCTTTCAGATTCTTCTTCTTCTTCATCTTCAATTTCTTCATCATGAAGCACAGTTTCATTTTTTTTCTTAGAATTCCTTAACTCTTCTGAACATTTTAATTGCTTTTCTTTTACTAATCTGGAATTTTCACTCTCTTCAGAATTTGCATCAATCTCAGAACTTGGTGAACAATTTTTTTTCCGTTTCGGAGACTCTGCTCCCTCTCTAGATGTTGATGAGTCTCTTAAAGATTTTTGCTTCTGATAATCATCCTTCTTCACTTTCCTCTTCGGTGAGTGATCTCTAGCAGAGGGTTTCACTGAGTCATCTTTACTATGCTTTCTTTTAGGTGAGTGATCTCTGCTTTGGGCCTGTTTGGGTGAATCATCTCTTCTTGATTTATGTTTTGGAGAACAGTCTCTTTCAGTTTTCTTTTTTTGTGGGATATCTTGCTGGATTTCATGGTTTGATTCTTCATCATCATCATCGTTATTATCTTTTCCTTTTATCTTGCGACTTTCTTTTTTCTTTGGTGACTGAAAATAATTTAAAAGGTTAGATATAATGTTAAACATACATACTTTAAAAAATTAGTATCAAGTTCACAGGAGTTTCATTACCTCGGATTCTGAACGATCATCATCTGCCAAGAAATGAGAAGGCAGACAGAAATCTGAACTATCTTTGGATTTTTTGAATAATTCCTATAGAGAAAAACATAAGATTGTAAATTAAAGTTTCACATTCCTATGGAAAAACAAATTAAAACAACTTAAATGCTAACAAATACTAAAGGAAAATTATTGATTTCGCTAAAGAAATCAACATTAACAATGACACTTTGAAGAAAATGCTTATATTAATTGTTTTTCTGTACCGTTTTTGATTCTGATTGTTTCTCAATGTTTTTCTTCCTTTTCATATCATTATTTGTAACATTCCTATGTCTGTAATATGAATTAAATTGTAGTCTAGAATTTGAAAGAAATAATTTAGAAGATAAAATGACTTTACATATTATTATTACTCAGTGCTGGAGCTAGACAACTTTGTGCCCAGGGCAATGCTGAAATGTAGCCCCCCCATTCCAATTGAAAGTTGTATCAAGAAACTATATAGATTATTTTATTTCAACAAATAACAAAAATTACAATTTTTAAGCTAGAAAAAGATTTTAGATATATATTTTAAATAATAGTTTAAAGAGAAAGTATTTAGAGATCAAATAATACAATTTACACAGTAAGCTTAAAATGCTAAAAAAATGTGTTTAATTAGTGTTTAATAAAATCCTTGTTAAATACATGAAATAATAAATATGAATTTCAGTGGAACCTATTTTAATATTAGCATAATTTGATTCATTTCATAGTCCTATCTTATAAGTAATGACTATAATTAACTATTTAAGGTAAAAAATTAATTGAAAATTTTAAGAAATAGAATATTGTACCGTGACTTATAAAATTATGATAACGATTTTCTCAAGTTTTAATTTCTTTTTCAATTTTCTACTAATTTTTCCCCATCAGTCTCATCATCAGGCCCCTTGACTTGCGGGGCCCTGGGCAATTGCCCGATCTGCCCATGCCTAGAACTGGCACTGATATTAATAATAGTAATGATAAAAAACTAAGGGTTTTACATAGCAGAGGATATCATACAACTGTAATTCAAACAAAAAAAATGTAACTTTCTCTTTAAAATTGCAAACAGTAAGCACAATGATATCAACAAATTTCCTTTTTTTATACCAAATAAAGCATCAAATACAAAAATGAACAATATTATCCTTACAAAATAAATGAATGAATTTATTGAAAAATACCTTTAATTCAGGCAATGATGTTGCTGTGTCCCAAGATTTGTCACTTCGAATTCGAGTAACTCTTGGAAATCTAATAGATATACCAGCAGCAGTGTGAACCTCATGTTGAGTAAATTCTGCACCAGTAATTTCCCATACTGGCATATTCTAAATAAAATAATACAGTTACTTATGAAATTGAAGTTAATGATAAATTACTCAGTCACCTTTGTTTTTGGCATCTGCCAATGTTTTCGTTTGCTAACCTTCGGATTTTTGGCTACAAAATCTGGAACCATTGTCTTTGTACATTTCAACCATGATGGTACTCTATTGACTTCCTTACTAATCTTTTCCATTTCCAGTTCACCCTGAAGACAAAACACAGATCCAATACTATACATGGATATCATAATAAATATGACTAAAAGACAAAGAGAAGTAAAATTGAAAACATGCTATTGCGAATTAAATGCAGTGGGATTAATTTACCTCTATACCAAAAAAAGAAAACTGACAATTGAAAAAAAGCAAAATTCATTTCATTAATACCTGCAATTGTTCCAATGTCTTATCATCATGGCCTGTATGAACCTTTGTCACAGTGCACCAAACCTTATGAGCAGGGTCCCAGCATCCCATCAGAAAAACAGACATCATACCACCTGAAAATTCACAGAACAATGAGAAAAAACACAAAGAATATAAATTCTGAAAATAAAATTAACTTGCCTTTCTGGCCAGTCCCAAACCAAGCTCCCAAAACGACAAGATCAGCCGTATCAGCCATAGCGCCACCAAAAAGATAATCTTTCTTAACTTTTAACCAATGACGCTTGCCAGGTTCGTATTGACTCTGAAAATTGCTATGCATTACTAGAGTTCACCAACAGGTTAATTAGTGTATAGAAAAAAAGCAAATATTCATGCCCAATACCTCAAAATCTTTCAAAACTAGACCTTCCAGGCCCATTTGGAAAACTTTTGTCATCATATTTTCCAAGTCTTTGGCACTCTACAAAGAGAGAAAAATTGTAAAAGTTCAACCAACACATTTTTTATTGTTGTTTTAAGGATACTCAAAGAATTAAGGAGAGCACATTTAAGTAAGGAGAGCACATTTAAGTAATTTTAACAATTTTATGAAGTATATTGTACATATCGTCATTGCACAGGAAAAGTGATACATCTAAAAAATAATCATTTTTGAGTTAATATTTAGAAAATAGCCTAATTGTGCCTTTAAAAATTTCATAAGCATCTTTTTGAAACTGATTAAATAAGGATTTTTGGTTTTGAATTATTTGTTCAGTAGCACATTGTTTATCAAAGTTACTTTCCAAAAAAATGGACTTATCACTACCAATTACGTTTGTATGACATGCTGCATGCACCATTGAAATAAATGACAGAAATGTAATGTGTAAATACTATACTTAGTCCACAAGTTAGTTGAGAGAATGTAAGACAATCATTATTTGTCTGTTAAGTAAACTGTTCTCCAGCCAAATGAGAAATTTTTGAGATTTGTTACACTTCTTGTGCATCAGTGATATTTTATTTTCATTATGTTCGTCTATGCAAGTTCAGAAATTTATTTTCTATTTAAGGACCCAACTAAATTACGTCATGTCACATGAAAAGATTTTATTTTCACTATGAGATGGCATTTAAGACAATATCAATTAAATATCTATGCAAAAATCTTACTTACATTCACTTCTTGTGCCTCTGAAAATACAACACGATTTTTAATTTCTGTCATATTCTCCAGGAGAATTTTCCTTCTTTTCTTTATTGGTCTAGAATATAATGAATTTCATGAAAAAATAAAAAAATGAAATTCAAATCAAAAAATGTTAAAAGATACAAAAAAGATATAATGTAAATTAGTTAAGATCTTAGAAATACTTACAAATGTAGGAGAGATTTTCCATTATAGTATATACAATCAAAAACAAAAAGGCATACGCAGGCATCCTTATATTCTCCTTTCTGCAATTAATAATAAACTCAGATTTCTATTGACCATCATAAAACCAAAAAAAATTACAATAATAATATATTGTAAAAGAATTTATGTGAAAAGCCAAATTTGTTAAAGAAAAGTTTACAATAAAAAGCCGACAAAGCAACTTTTTTTGTATTGTATTGTATTGTATTGTATTGTGTATATTACCATAACATGTGAAATATTTCCAACCACTGGTGCAATGTAAACTGTAATGTAATTCACTGAACTAAAATGTAAAAATGTAAAGAAGTATGTAACCATGCTATGAAAACCCCTTATTGTAAACTTACAGTATAGTCGCTAATAACCTCGCAGTTGATGCAACTATAAATAAATAAATAAATAAAAAAATTAAAAAAAAAAAAGGTACATAAAATAAATGTTTTATTTGTCTTAAACATATTTACCTTATGAATGCCAAGGGTGCCAAATGGTAGTGGTTGCCCTGTTTTTGTATCAATCATCAATATTTCACTGTCCAAAATTAAATCTTCTCCTCCAGGAAATGCTTCAGGAATGTAGTCCTTAAATTCTCTGACCTGTTAATAAATTAATAAATGTTTTCTACTAGTGCAAACAATGGAAGTAATGTACACCTGAGTTTCTATAGTAATACCTTATGTGGCATGACCGGCTTGAGACTACGTGAAAAATACTTGAACTCACTTCCACTTTTATGCACTTGTACTCTCTCCCCATCATATTTTATCTCTGAAAACATCCCATTAGGACATTTTTTTAAAGCTTGTTCAATGCTC
>BLKR01015960.1:20000-42554 GCA_011170035.1 Teleogryllus occipitalis
AAAATCCTCTAACACACGGTATAGCCAGAATCCATGTTTTGGGCGCTCTTGATACCGATCAATCGATTGACGCTAAAACGACGGCCTGTGAAAGCGGCTTGTTGAGGCTGCAAAACAGCTTGTTTTGGGGAGAGCAACAGACGATGATCCGGGCTGACAAGACTCCTGCCGCATTTCCTCCCTTACCACAAGGGAAAATTCTGAAAGACAATTATCTATACTTGTTTGTTTTTTTTAACGTGGCATTTGAGGGTAGTATACCCAAGACAGAACATGTTTCTCGGTCCTGCCGCAAGTTGTAGCCTTATCGCGACTGTACCAAGCAGTACTGAAGATCAAGCGACACTAGTGGCACGATCGAGAAAGACGCGAAAAGCCGTGCCGTATTTCATCTTGAAAATACTATCCTCAGATACCTCGTTAGAAAAACCCAAGTATAAGAATTATTAGTTTACCTCAGCGTAAGAATTACTGAGTATTGAAGTTGTCAGTGTTACCTCGTCCAGGCGAAAAGAAAATAGTTTTCTGTCGTAATTCGGGCGTAATCCAATATCAATCAAGGGTCCGCGCCAAAAACTGTTCACGGAGTCTGCATGGCTGGGAGGTAGCCCGCTACCCATTGTCAAAAATCTAATTTTTCAATGCAGCCAAGATGTGAAATACTTAGCCTTTTTACTGACAAGGCGATCCTTTCTGAAACCGCTCGGCCGAAGATTCTCAAACAATTGACTTTCGTGGCGTCTTATTTAGAAATGCATCTGATTCTCAGAAACTGTGAACAATACGAAATGTTGCCTCTCGCTGGTTCCCAGTAGCTGGCGCAATCTCGCGAGCGTCTATGAAAGCAGTTCAAACTTTTCAAAGCAGTTTGGCCTTCCAAAGAGTACACGAAGACGTCTTTACAAAAAAGTTACCTCAATATCTCGAAAAATATAAAAGATAAAATAGAAACGAACACCTGTATTAATTAGTTCCGTTCCCTCGTGCACGTCCGTGAAAAGTGTATTGCAATAATTTTAAACGTTCAAAAATGATAGCAGATGCTGAAGTTACGTGGCTTACCGTGTATAGTAACCTTAATTTACATTAGCCACCGTATGCAACAGTGCTGCTATTTGAGATGTTCATTGTTGAATGGTAACATGATAGGGTAGTTAAGATGAGGCGGGTTTATTTACTTATCGTTAATGTTACAATGTTCCCTACGTTCAATAAAATGGTATATTCAATTTTATTAAAGTCTGGAAGAATGTACACAGATATGCATAAGGTAATGATATCGTATACTCCGATTTAAACGTAGTATCCCTTCAGCTGGAGCTGGAAGATGGGGAGAGTTTTGTTCCGTCTTAAATTTTTGGTACCATAGCTCCGATTGGATGACGGTGCCCTCTTTCCTTCCACCTTGAAGGGACACTTCGTTTAAATCGGAGTATAATTTCGAATGCATTCATAATGCGATGTACTGGATGGCCATTAGAACTTAAAATATATATATATATATATATATATATATATATATATATATATATATATATATATATATCATGCTTGGCCTTTGGACCTCTGTAGCCGCGTAAGACAATTATAATAGATATAGAATTTTTATGGTATTATACGATACATAATAAACAAAATTCTAGTTTAAGATAATGAGCGATTTTGAGGTTAAATAAGTGATTCATCGGTTTGTGTCGGGGGGGGGGGTCGAAAAATTCTCTGGACAACTTTCTTTTTAACAGTTTGCGAATTCGTTTTAACAGTGCGAATTCTGTTTACGTAGGTGAAAGTGAATTGCTGAAGGAGTCTTCGTTTATAGTGAACTCTCGGTTATAGTGAACTACGTCACTGGTCCTGTTTCTCTTACATTACAAATAAGCGCAAGAAAATTCGGTTGTAGTGAACGTAGGAAATCCGCCGAGGAAATTAATTCCCTTCTGAGAGGAAAAGAAGAAAGAAAAAACATAGGGAAAGCCCGCCTCCGTGCCACACATTCCAACATTAGGCAGTTGGGAAAAAAATATCCTCAGCCAAAGGGCATCTTCCAAGACGTCGCCCCTGAGGTGGAAGTAGCGGAGCCGAAATGTTTCATTCAGCGAATAGTTTCATTAGCCGCTTGGACCATGCCGCTACCGAAAGGTTCTCGTGTTATGTTTTTGCGCGAGTAAAAGGACCGTCGGGGAATGGGAAGGTGTTCCAACAGTGCAAGAGGAGTTGAAGGGTGTCAAGGCTGCATTACGATACTTAGAAACAGTGGAAATGCAGAATCAAGTACGGAGAGAGAACGAACTCGAGAAGGATCTAGAGAAATTACTAAAGAAAAATGTACCAAGAAACATAATAATTAGACATAAGAACAGACAAGAAACATAACAAACAAATAATTTATTTTTAAGGTCAAATAAAGATATTTCAATTTTCAGTTGGTGCTGTTAACGTATTTTGTATTTATCTATTAATCAAATCAATCACTTCAGAGAAATTCTATTTAATTTTGACATCACAGACAGAGAACCAAAAATGTTAGTCCACAAGACTTTACTATAACCGGAGTCGACTGTATTTGTTTTGGCCGCGGCAGCCCAGACTGGAGAAGCATGTGAGTACGATCATTGACTTGCTGAGATAAATAGCAACATGTGGTTGTAAGAGTGATGATTTTTTTTAGAATAGGATATAACTGATGGACTATACAAGTGGCTAGTGCTATTCGGTGCTGCATATTTTCCCGCCATGCAAGTCTTATCAAACAGAACTTCAGGGTATTTGTGAGTTTTGTTGGGAGGGAGCCAGGAGATATTTTGTGCTCGATATGTAAGAATAGGAGGGATAACTAGTCTACGCAAGGCAGATACTTTTGCCAGGCTTTTGTTTGGATTTATTTCAATGTGCCATTTTTTAGTCCTGTTCGAAAGCAATGTGAGGTGATGTCAATTTATAAGTGAAATTCGTCCAATGTTGATTTAACACCGAGCTGTAGCGAAAGCCGCTACCGACACCTCCGCCGCCGCCGATGTGTCCATGGTGGGAATACATGGGTGGGTTCGTCCGGTTTACCGACCCTGGTTCTGCGCATTACCAGTTTGAGACGCCTACTGCACATGTGTAGGCAGCTTCGCGTGCGAAATACGATAAGAGATGTTAAAACCAGGGCTCTCGGGGGGAGAGAACCTGTTAGATGAAGGTAGTATAAACACATGAATATATGTAGTATCATCTTTTATTATTTCATACTTCAACTTATGAAAAATTTTAATTATGGAACTTTTTATTCACAAACAAAACATCGATGTTAAAAACCACCGGCTTTCATCAAGCGATGTTTGAAACATACAAGTTTTTATAAAAACATCGAGATCGATGTCGCGTCTAGTTGCATCCGGGGCGATGGAGCCCCCTCCCGTCTCCCCGTCTCCTCACCGCCCACCTTGGCGCCAAGGATGTGACACCCAGAAACAGGGCACACAGGCGAGAGTTTTCAATTCTCCACCACGACTTTTACACGTGGTCCCAACCCCGTCCGCGATGAAGCAAGTGGCAGAGGCAGACGCGAAGAGGAGTCGTGTGCCACCGATCAGATGGAAGAGTCACCTTCATCGCAGGCATCAGTGACTTTACCTTTTTGCTGCAGAATTTACACTTCTGATTGCAAGATTTTCGAAAAATCACGAATTGTGATGAGATGTCCATGCTATCATTACCAGGGGCAGGTGACAATTCAGCAATCCAAGTGAAACGAAAATAAAAAAACTCATGGATACGTATTTTGGAGGGCTTCGTATTTATCGTTCGATAAGCAAGGAAAAAGTTATGAGCACTGCATCATTCTCAATAGATGCATTTAATCGGCGAGAAGATACTTCAGAAGTACAACTCCGTTAAGTCAATTATCTAAGACATTGACATTGGACCATCATATTTCCATGCGTTTTGCTATTTTCGTTGTGATTTAGGGGTGACGCTACGATTTCGTAACTGAAAAATACGACATACATTTTGCTCTGACCTGAGACCAAGAGGAAAGCAACGTAACGATATGAATCGTCGGTTGCTTACCGTAGCACCGGTATTCTCATCTGCAACGGCCACCTAACTCCCAAACGATAGCCCAAAGAAGATAGCTTCATTTGTTATAAAAAATTAACAAAAACCATGTTCATGAACATGAGAAATACTTACATGTGTTTGGGACCAGCATTGATGCGAAGATCATGCTTTACAAGGCGAATAATGTAGCATAAATCATTCGCAGTACACCTGAAATACACACAAAACAATAAAATGGTATCGTAAAAAATGTTAACATGTTATTAATGTATGCGTACGTACTTTTCACATATTTGGGTGAACAAATGTGCCTGATCATCTTCTCTGGTAAGTTGCGATAGTTCTTCTAGGAATTTATCCACCTATAAAAGCCACAGCACATACAACACACATTACATTTAGTGAATCAAGAAGTGTTTTTATGTCCATGCAGAATATGGTAGTATATGTGAAGTTCCTCATACCTCTTGAATAGTGAGATGACTATTTTTGGAAGGACGACAATGCTTACTTTCTTGAAAAAATTTGCTTACTGTTTCTGCCACGTCTCCTTGTTCCAAATCTTCTAACATATCATCCTGATTTTGACGAAGGATCTGCAAATTCAATTTATTGAATGCTTCAAACCGCAGGAGTAAATGAATATATTTTATTAATGGCTTTGGAATGTTACTTATTAATGGAACGTGTCTTAATAAAGGATTAAGAATGTAGATACTTTACAAATTAATATTTTAATAAATTCGACAAATTACAGTAGTAAAAATCTAATTGGTTTCTTACTATTAACATAATAATTAAGAATAAGATATGAAGCGTTTGTAGTAATAAACGTTTATCACATTCATGTATTACAATGATGCAATCCGTAACAAAATAGCTAATACAAACTTGTCTCGTGTAAATAGTCATTGGATCATTAAATAGTGATTCGCTTAAGATGGCTTTCTCTAAATGAACTGATAAACAAGTCATGTAAATAATAATTTTACATGCTATGTCGTTCTGATATGAAGAACTACTGGAAATGCTAGGCATACCGAAACATTTCCTCCTCCTAGAGTTTTTACTCAACTACAATATTTTCTATAAAAATGTGCATGGAATTTAAAGATTTAAAATTGAGGGATAAGTTGCATTAAGAAAAAAGCTCCTTTAATATGGAAGTTGTAGGTTAGGTTCGAAAATAATTTTGAACTTCGGTAATTTTTCAAATTTCGTAGGTTTTAATGAAATAATTCACTATGTTCATACTGTAACCGCTTGTCGTCGGTCACATTTATGACCAACGGAAAATAGAAGCAATAATACCCGACATTAGGCCCTACACGTAGTTTCTATAGTGGCGAAGAGATGGCGTAAGTCAGAAAAGGATTTCTGAACGCACTCAGACCATAGCCAATCAGGAAATTTTTGTGGAAATACGGACGTGGCGTGAACTTGCGTCAAAAGAGCTCGCTCTCTTTCTGGTTCGAGACGCCGAGGTGAACGGTTGCCTACAAGTACACCACATAGTCGACGAGGGACACGCGGAAGATAACGGAACACAAAAGCTTTAATAAAAGCTTTCATATATTTTTTATTATTTTTGGAATTTCACTTTGGAAATCCTATTATGGAATTTTGATAATTATTAGAAGTACGGATTATCCAACAACTAGCTTGACTTTTGCTATTACGAAGTCATAACTTGGAGTTTCGGACTCGCATTCTGATGCGACCATCGCCTCTGCGAAAGCTGTGGTGAATTTTCGCGGAACGACGAGGGGACGGCGTTCGGGAATACTCCAATTTCGACGCGACAGGCAACGCACGGACCTTGCAGGAGAACGACGACCTTGAGGCGCGAGTGTTGCGCGACGGCCAGCTACACAGCGTGGGACCAACTTGAGGAATTCGCCGGTCGTGAGTCATATAAAAACAGAAAGAACACTCATTAAATTTCAGTCTGAAAAAACTTCTGAGATAGGATTATAATTATACTAGCCAAAACGTTGTAATGTGAGCTTCCCTCAATAACAGACGTTGATCGGGCAAGTTTCTTAGAACATTGGTCTTGCTAGCCAGTGATTTTATTTATTTTCGACAGTTGTAAGAGGAATCAGATTAGAGTAATCCTTATGTTTGATAGAAGTTGTTTTGTACATAATTATTTATTTAGAGTCATATGTAATTGATTCAAATCATTTAAGAGACGTTATGAAACAAAATTTTGTGTTGAAAGGCTATGTAGAAGCCGAAGGTCAAATGTGACTATTAAGTGTAACGTAATTAGTGATTTAAAAGGTAGTAGTGAATTTCGAGTATTGTGTGTATGTATTTTTTTTTTGCAGGATGAATATTTGTACTATGATTTGTGTGTCTCATGTGTGATATTTTTTGTGAAGTGTAAATATGTATTTATTGCTTGTTTCTTGTAAACGGGGATCAGAGTTATTATCACTTTAGTGAAAACTGCAGTTTAGGTAGGGAACTAGCTACCATAGTTTTACGAAAAGTGAGAACATAGGAGGATCTGTGAATTCCATTGTTCAGTGATTTTCATTCGTTAGAATTCATGTTATTTGTTATTTAAAACTGTAAAATTGTGTTGGCTTGTTAATTGATCAGTAGTTTAACAAAGACGAACCCACTACCAATAGGGAAGTTTATCCGTAAATTGAGATACTCCCAGGGATGCGTGACGGTGTAATCACACGTCACGAAATAAGTAAATGACAGATTTACTTGAGTAATTGCTGTTACATTGATTTAAAATGTAATCGGTAGGGTTACAATACATGCACGTTCTTTTATCCGAACAAAAAATTTAAAGAAACAAATTTGGTGACATTTTTCATAATTGAAAATGTCACAGGGGTTTCATGTAAAGAACCCACAAAAATTAAAATACGGCAGTGATCTCCGGAACGGCACAACTAGATCTTACCACAGGATACGTATTTATACAGTAGTGCAGCTCAGCCAGTTTTCTGTCTCGTTGATTGATTGATTGATTATTTCGTGTTTCCGGGTGCGTCAACTGCTTCGGTCATTAGTCCCGTTAGTGTAGTATATGCTTTTTCTCGGGAGATGGCGGTGATTTTCCCCTCGCTGGATGGCGAGATCCGGCACCGACCTACCGTCGGCTAGTGGGGTATCCCCCTAACCAGGACTCTCCCACCAGCGGGGCAAGCAAGCTCTAAGCTCTCGACCGGTCTTCCGGAATATGTGGTAGTGTAGTGCATGTTAGTGTGAGTGTGTAAGGGGAGAGGTTAGGACAAGAAAGGGGAATGACAGATCGCGCGCGGTCCGTGGCCCGTTTGTTAGGGTACTGCTCCGGCATTTGCCTGGAGTTGATCGGAGGAAGCACAGAAAACTACCGATCAGAGCAGCCAGCCGCTAGAATTCTCCTCCAGACAGCGACTGAATTCGACCTAGCTGAAAAGCTAGTGTCGAAACTCCTGCCGCCTTGGGGGGTGGGAACTTAGGACCTCCCGGTCAGAGGCGCTGCAGTGACATCAATTGATGCACTGAGCTACCGCTCCCGGTCCTGTCTAGTTAGGGATGCATGCGCTTACAGCTAGCGATCCTGTGAAGATCAAGTAACACCACGGAAAGCTGCTACTGAAGTATAGGATGTTTGTGAATTGCGTTTATTAAGAGATGGTTAAAAACTTTAAAGATAATTCGTATTATTTCTTGACCTGGTGGTTTTATATTCCTAGGATTCCAAGGGCAAGTCATTAAAGAATACGTAAAATTACACCGAACCAACGTTTTAACCTTACATTTGACATTTATCGGAACATATTTGATATACAGCAACTAAATTCTTATACTTTTCCAGTACACACAAAAATAGCAATAGGTCTGTCAAAAGGAGCGCAATGTTCTGCGATTAAATGCAGCAATAATGAAGGAATGAACCCTGACTTATGTTGTTTTTTACTTGACCAATAGACCTAATAACAAAAGACGGAATTTTTTATTTCCTCCTAACAAAAATGTTATTACCTCCTAATTACCTTTATTTACTACTTAGATTACTTACATTTCTATACATTTTCATGAACAGTGTAGAAATACTTGTTCTTCCTCATGATTTCACAATTCACTTTCAACATTCATTTCAACAACATTCATTAGATTTAAAACATTTGTTTCCTTAAAAATTATTCAATACTTCTACTTCACATGTTTTAGTTATATCCATAAGGAGATAATATTTACATGACATATAACATTTCCTTTTTGGTTAGATTTAGCAGAAGGACGCTGTATTTCAAATGGTAAGGCGGCGTGGTATTCCTTGATCGGCGCGCGGATCACGAGTCGCTGACCAACACGTCACAGGACATTTAACGCGGAGTTGCGCTACTGTATAAATACATATACTGTGATCTTACTCCTGACGTATAAGCTTCTAATCTGACTGGGTTATATTTGAAAGCCATTTTACACGGCGGGCAGTTCAGACTGCACGATTTCGGAATACAAACGTTTGAACATGTTAGATTTTTATTCATACAAAAAACGTATTTGACTCCAATGCTTCTTGCGGCAGACTTGTTCACTAACGGCTTTCTTTACAGCGGAAATCGTCCATTCATTCCAATTTCGTGCTTAAGTTAGGTACGATTCGCGAGATTTTGTGCATTAGCGTGGCTGATTCGAATTTCCGGCTTTTCTGGGGAGTTTATTTCATTGCGATTTCGCGAGATTTTGTGCATTAGCGTGGCTGATTCGAATTTCCGGCTTTTCTGGGGAGTTTATTTCATTGCATCTTGCAAATGTGAGGTTACTGACTCACTTCTGCAGCCAAGACTTCTTCCATTCGGAGTGTTTTTTCTGAGCACTCTCCAAAGCAGTCGCAGCCACAACTGTGCTTGTGGCGACGATGACGGGCTTTCTATTTTTTAGCACCATGTTTCATTAATACTTAAAAAATAGTATGAATAAAATATCTCAGAAAGCACGTAAACAAATGTCGTGAATGAATGTACTCGAACGACGCAAATCAGCAATTCACTTGTTGAGCCCATTGCAGCATACAGGGGTAAATCGTACAGAAAACGTGCAGAGCGAGTAAGCACAACTTTTGGTTTTATACTTCTAGTTTTGTTTCTGTACGAGAATCTGCACGAAAACTATACCGTGTAAAAGGGTCTTGACACATACTCGCATGAATCCATATTTTCGGGTACAAAATTATATGTACCTCCGCTTCATCTGAATCATTCGTGAAGTCACGGAAGTTAAGAGAATTCGAGACTCGCGGGTTCCTAGTTGGGTGACCGGCTAGGAACTCCGGAATCTGAAGGCGTTGAGCCCCTGGCCGAAGGGATAAAAGGCACTGACTGACTGCGACTTGACGAGACTTGACAAATATAGTAATTACCTCAGTAACAGTAATGATAATAATTACTCAGTAACGGAGGATTACTTCACAGAAAGCGCTCAACGCCCAACAAGGATTAAGAGAGGCGTTGCATCAACGTCGCAACGAATTAAAAAAACAAAACAAAAAACAATCTTATATAATTTTGGAATAGCATTAAAGACCGTATTCTAACGTGTGCGTGATGATACTGCTCAAAACAACCTTAAAAACGAATTTTACGGCCGAAAATTTGAGATCGTATTATTGCGGTGATGTCAATTCTCTTCCACCCTTTACTTCAGTATACATGACCATTAGATTGATTGATTGATTACTTAGTGTTTAAAGGGCGCTTCAACTGCCAAGGTCATTGGCGCCCATGTCAAAGTATTTAAAAGGGTAGATTAAGTAAGTTTGCAAAAGCAACTTACCCGCTAATTAAAAGCATGAACATTACTTAAAAAGGGCATGAATCCCGCAATAGTGTACGACTAAATAAGGCAGGAGGAAAATATAACAGACTCGTAAAATGTATCATAAAATGTAAAATTGGCTGTAAAGGGGCCACAAAACAAACTACATAAAATATTGTCCATGTCACTCAAATAAAATTACGTATTCCACTTTCTCTCAAAAAACAAAAGAGTTTTGAGAGTGCAGAATCGTCGTCCCCAAGCACCTCCCGTAGCGAGTTGCCCAGGCTATGCCTTCGACGGCTGTCATCGAATTTTGCGCAATGCAGCAGGACGTGTTCCACAGAAAGAACCGTCCGGCATGTGTCACAGATGGGAGGACTTTCCCCTCGAAGGAGGAAACTATGGGAAAAGTGACAGTGTCCAATACGAAGGCGGGTGAAAATTACTTCCTCGCGCCTACAGAAGCGGGATGAGGAGCGCCAAGGATTTACGGAATTCTTAATCGCGCTAAGTTTAAAAGTAGTATTGTGCCACTCTGTTTGCTACGCTCTTAGTACGGATCGTTTCAACGAAGCCAACATCCGACAATGGTACAGCAGGGATGTCAATGTGTATCCTACGGGTCGCTGATTTCGCCGCTCGGTCGGCCAGCTCGTTCCCTGTGATGTTCACATGGCCTGGAACCCAACTAAGGACCAGGTCATAGTGGCAAGACCGAAGACGATGAATGAGGTTCTGAACTGATTTTATCAGGTAGTCTGACGACGGGCGTGAGACAGCTTGAAGGGAGCTGAGAGAGTCAGAACAGAGAACAACACGCCGCAGCCTCGCTGACTCGATGTATTTTAAGGCTTCCAGAATTGCATACATCTCGGCAGTAAATATACTGCACTGGGAATGTAGTCGATATGATTTGGTGGTCTTGATACAATAAAAACTACATGCCACTGCATCGTTGCACGATGAACCATCTGTATATAAGAATAGATGGTCGGGATAGGCTTCCCGCATAGCCTGAAACTGCATCTGGTAAACCAGAGGGCTAGCGATATGTTTGGAAAGATTGGAGAGTCTGAGGTCAATATTGGGGAGCAAAAGCTTCCAAGAGGGGATCAGATCGCTTGGGGGCTTTACAGGAGTGGGAAGTTCGACATTAAGTCCCCGCAAAATATTTCTTAATCGTATACCTGGGGGCTGGGGTAGTGATGTTCGAAGTATGTACGATGATTCATATTTTGGGTGGATAATAATTCGGCGACACGGATGGCTATGGAGACCCGACACTTTAGCTCCATAGGACGATAATAGAATAGCTCGCCTTCTTTCCAGGGATGGCTCCCCAGCGTCAGCTAGAATGCACTCAATTCGGCTGGTGCAGTATGCACCTGTTGCAAGGCGGATACCAGCGTGGTGAATGGTGTTAATGGGCCGAAGAGTGGAAGGGGCTGCCGAACCATACACTTCACTACCGTAATCCAAAACTGAGCGGATGAGTGATTTATATAACCGCAATAGGGTAGTGCGGTCGGCTCCCCAAGACGTACCACTCAGCAGTCGAAGAAGATTGAGGGGGGAGACGCATCTCGATTTTAGTGTGCGGATGTGAGCACGCCACGTTAGGAACTTGTAAAACGTAAGTCCCAAGAACCTGGCAGAGTCTGCGAATGAAAGCGGATTCCCTCCCAGGTAGAGAACTGGATCGCTGTGCAAGTGATATATTCGGCAGAAGTGTACACCAGTAGATTTACTAGGCGAGAATTTAAAACCTGTTGACAAGCTCCATTCATGGAGCTTGTTGAGCACCAGTTGGAGTTGCCTCTGAATCACACTGATGCTACTGGACGAACAATAGATGGCAAAATCGTCCACAAACAGCGATGCCTTTACTGGTTCTCGCACGACCGACGCTATACTGTTTATGGCAATGGCAAACAGAGTGACACTTAGCACCGACCCTTGGGGAATGCCGTTTTCGAGAGGGTGACTGCTAGACAGTTTGTCACCAATGCGAACTCGGAATGATCTGTTCGATAAAAAATTTTGGAGGAATACGGGGAGCTTCCCCCTTAATCCCCACGAGTGCAGGGTTCGCAAAATGCCATACCTCCAGGTGGTGTCGTAGGCCTTCTCTATGTCAAATAGTACGGCCACAAGGTGTTGTCTCAGGACGAAAGAGGTTGATATTTCTGTTGCCAAAGTGGCGAGATGGTCCAAGGTTGACCGGTGTTTCCTGAAGCCGCACTGGATTGGTGTGAGCAGGTTTCTGCGCTCCGGGGTCCAAACCAAGCGCTGGCTTACCATCCGTTCCAATACTTTGCACAGGCAGCTGGTGAGAGCGAGAGGTCTGTAGCTCGATGGCAACGACCGATCTTTTCCGTCCTTCAAAGCTGGAATGACTATGGCTTCTCGCCATTGAACAGGAATGGTGTGCTCTTCCCAGATACGATTAAACAAGAGGAGAAGGAATTGCATTGCCTCATCAGGAAGATGTTGTAGCATTAGATTATGTATCCCATCAGGACCTGGGGCAGTTCTTTTCGCCAATGCAAGAGCGCAGCGCAATTCCGACATGGAAAAAGGGATGTTGTAATCGGCAGTCTCTCTGGAGGAGAATTCCAGCGGACGGCACTCCATCCTCTCTTTGATCAAGAGAAAATCAGGAGCGTAGTTCGCCGAGCTTGACATCTGTTCATAGTACGTGGCAAGTTCCTCTACAATCTCATCTGGAGAAGTGATCATTTCACCATTTTTGAGAAGACATGGCAGCGTGTTTGGAGAAGGGTGTCCTTTTATCTGGCGGATTCTTCTCCATACCAGGCGTGGTGGCGTGTGGCAGTTCAAAGAGGAGACGTATGCTCTCCACGATTCCTTTTTGCTCTCTACAATTATTCTCCTTGCCCTCGCCCTACATCTTTTGTATTCAATAAGGTTGTCTACAGTTGGATAATGTCTAAGACGTGCAAGTGCCTTTTTTCGAGCGCTGACCACTCTAGAGCAGTCCTTATTCCACCAAGGCACAGGGATGTGTCGTAGATAGCACGCAGACTTCGGGATTGCAATGGTGGCTGCGCGAAGAACGGCGTCAGTGAATTGGGCGACTAAGGCATCGACGTTACTTGAACGGTTCTCTGGAATGTTTATTTCCTCGCTGAATGTATGAAAGGACGGCAGACATATACGGACGCATACGGTTTGAAGGTCGGTTCGAACGATATGTTCCTCAGAAAACAGATGGTCTCGGATAAGAACCGCGACACCTCCGTGAGCACGAAGTCCGGCATCTTGGTCAAACCGATAGGATTGAAATCCGCGCAGGCAGAGGGGGTGGTTAGGAAGAAGATGGGTTTCCTGGAGACAGACTATAAATGGTCTGTGGCGGGAGAGTATGAGCTTCAATTCTTCTAAATGTATGCGAAAACCGTTTAAGTTCCATGAGAGAGCCATTTAAGGAAATTATTATTTCTTTGGAGCCTTCTTTTTCTTTCTCACCTTCGTAATAAAGGAGCTCTTGAGGTGCTCCTCATCAACAGCAGAGTCGTCCTGGCTGCTGCTGGATAAGGTCGCCTGTGTCAGGGGGATGTCCCGGTGTTTTGACACAGGTGACCGAGATCTAGAAGGGTTGGAAGATCTTTCAGTGTGAGTCTCGGCAGTGGGAGGAGGACGAGACTTCGGCGACGAATTTTGAGTTGGTGTCGATTTCTGATTGGAATCTGTTTCTATAGGGGGCTCAGTAGAAGTTTTCGGTGGCTGGAGTTTTTTGCTGTTTATTTTGTATTTGGTTGGTATAATAACTTCCCCCCCTTGGATACAGGCCGTATCTTCAGGGAAGTCTATAGGAGCAACCTGGCAGGAGAAATGCGCTGCTGGGACTGGAGTGCATTGGGTTTGGCAGCTCACGGTTACCACCGGGGGCCTAGCTTTTAAAGTGCTGGAAAAGGATCGTGACATGTCTACTGAATTCCTTGCTTGGAATCGACGCTTCGCCTCAGGGAAAGAAACTTTTTCTGTCACTCGTATCTTTTGGATTTCCCTTTCACGGAGATAGATTGGACACTGGTTGAAATTGGCTGCATGGTTGCCTTCACAGTTAAGACAGTGCGGTGGTCTGTCGCAGGGTTGTGGGTCGTGCGCTGGTGTTCCGCACTTCCCGCATATTGCGCTAACCGACATGCAGCGTTGCTGAGTATGACCAAACCTTTGGCAGTTGAAACAGCGCAAAGGGTTCGGAACATATTGTCGCACACGGAGGTTGTAAAAACCAGTACTTATTTTTTCTGGAAGGGACGGACCGTCAAATGTAAGGATCAGGGTCGAAGTGGGGATTAATTTCCCCTGCTCCTTCCGTCTGATCCTATACACTTCAGTGACTCCAAAACTCTCAAAGAAGTTCGACAGATCATCACTTTCAGAAGCAAAGTCCTCGTGGTTTACCACGCCTTTGCACAAGTTCAAAGTCGGGTGATTCGTGACTACCACCTGGATGCCGGCAATCTGCTTGGTTTTTTGAATTTTTCCAATTTGTTCGTCGGTGCGTGCTTCAAAGAGAATGGTACCATTTCTTTGTCGCACGACCGGTTGGAACTTATCAAACTCGTCTTCAATGGCTCGCGCCAGACGGACAGCACTTATGCTTTTAAAAGTTTTCCCTTCCTCGGCGCATGCCATGAGGAGGAAACGGGGCTTCTTCGGTCGATCATCTTCTTTTGCGAAAAAACTATTCAAATCGATAGTTCTATCAAAACATCTCCTCTTCCTTGCGGAGGAGGGCGGGGGGTTTATTTTCTGCTCCATAGAGTAGAAGACGATTCATCTCCGTGCTCCCCACCCACCATGGAGTCCAACAAGGGGACACCCCACTGGGGTGCCAGGGTTGGCACAGAGATATAGTAGGGAGATGTCACAGCGCTGCCCCGCCGTGGATCACCCCGCTCACCCTGGAGTTCGGTACAGGACCTAGTCCAAGCCGATTGATCGGGAGTGGGTTAGCTCCCGACCGCCCGTCTAGAAGAGTCCGTAGCCAAAGCAAGTGTATCGAGACCTACAAGGAATGTTCCCCAAAATACGTAAGAGCACGTATCCCTGGGTGCCAAGAAAAAAGGAGCACGAGGAGAGTAATTGGGAAACAGACAGGCCCCTCAACTGCCAGGACATACATTCCCTCCGACACGGGTCGCCATGCACGGCAAACACATGGGTGGGCGTTCAGCATACAGAGGGGGCCAGTGAAATAGAAGAGGGAGAAGAAAAGAGACAGGATGGTATAGAAGAATGAGAATGTACAATGGGGAGAAGAAAAGCGACTTGTGAAGGAAAGGAATACTTCAGAGCCCTCTCTGTATCCCCCCGTCAGGACGTGGACCAACCCACCTCGACGGGATGACCATTAGAAATAAACCAAAATGTGAATAAAACATTACTAAAATATTATAAAAAAATTGTTCTCACCCGACTGAAGAGTTTGACTAACTGCTTACTCTGAAGGTTGTACACACGTTTGACAGCTTGAGGTAGTAACAATTTTAGCCATAACCGCAAGTCGCCCTTGAAACCATCTGCAACGAAACACAATTTGACTTTTATTTTCTTTCAGAACAGTAGTAACATTAATAATAATAATAATAATAATAATAATAATAATAATAATAATAATAATAATAAAAATAACAATAACAACGACACGCCAATCTGCCCACACAAACTTCTTATGAGTTCAAGGTTAGACTCGCATGTAAAATCAACCCTTATTAGATAAGGATCGTCCAAATATTGTACGAAGATATTCTCATTCAAAAAATACATCTATTCCCGCGAACAATCATGACATTATTTTCCATAACATAAAAGAAAAATTGCATTACTAATCAAAGTTACTGACCCGATAACAGTAATAAATAAAATTTTGAAAAAATTTCTAAATAAACCACTAGCAATAGAATATGAAAAGATGTAAAAATCTAGTTCTGTGGAAATAATCCCAATAGTGATGATGATGAGAATGATAATAATAATAATAATAATAATAATAATAATAATAATAATAATAATAATAATGGTTTGACCAAATAAAATTTAAAGAAATGTGCATTTCAAGAAGTGAGGAAAGCGATAATGCTAGTTAATTTTTTCTAATTTTTAAGGCGCGTGAGAAAGATTTGGTGGGCTACAATGTGCAAGATAGGATGAATGTGATAGGACGTGCAAGAGCCCCCCCCCCCCCGATTGGTAAGAGATAAAAATGCTGCTGTGACTGCGATCCATTGTATCATACACTGTCAAACTTTGGCAGCGAAGATGCTTCCAAACGAACTCCTTAATATCTCAAAATTATGTATTAAAATGGTTAATTAATAATTACAATTACATCAAAACAACCCTTTAAATACTCGAGTTGTTAAAACTCTTCGCGAAGATTTAGGAACAAATCCCAAAACACTTATTCCATCTGGAAGTACGCTGGCTCTCCAAAGGAAATATGTTGGCAAGGTTATTTGAGCTCAGCTTTGACGTACTTTTTTGGAAAATCAAAAACAAAACGAACCTGGAATTTAAAAACGGTAGAGTTCAAGTAATCTTGGGTTATTTGTCTCATTTCTTTGACTCGTTGAAGAACCTTAATCTAAAATTACAGGGTGGAGAGTCACATATAGTTACACATCGTGATGTCATCAACAAATATATTGAGAAGCTGCACTTGATAGCGTAAGATATTGGAACACCCCTTCAGTTATTCATGTTTTATCAAACTAATTTCAATCTCTGAAGAAACATGATTTAACGAGGTGTTTGAAAGAGCATAGTATAAAAATCCAAATATCAAACCATTTGGAGCACCTCATTGAAGAAATCAACTGATACTTTTTCTAACATTTGTGGTGACAACATTTACAGTTTAAACATTAAAGCAGAATATTGTCTGTCGTATCACAATCACAATTACATATGTTAAATGTATTTGACCACTTGGTTTACATGGACAAACAGTTTATAAAAAATACATTTTCTGTTTAAAACTTATTAACAAAAAGTTATTTAACTCATGAATATTGCGTCCATTTATATTTTTGTTATATTACAGTATTTTGAAGCCCCCCCTTCTACTACCTCACAACGGTCGCAGCCGTTTGTTTTAGGTTTAGTTCAAATGCTATTATTATGACTGCCATGCAGGACGTGCGTCTGCACGATCTATTGTACATATTGGTAAATATTTTACCTTAATTTTGTATGTTCTTTTGTTGTTTATAATGGTGAGTCTTTATGTTAGTTTATATCGAGTGTTATGTTTCATTATAGCATTTCATTATATTATTATTCATTGATGTTGATTCATTTATCTCAATAACTTATTTTTAAAATTTGCAATAGTTTTCTTCTTTGTATTGTAGCCTGAAGATGGGATAAAACGTAATCCCCGAAACGTGGCGAAGTAAATGACGGTTAATAAACTTTTTGTAAAGATATTTTAAAGTGAAAATTTTGTTGTCTTTTTATAAACTGTCTGTCCATGTAAACCAAATGGCCAAGTACATTTAAAATGTGTGTTTTACAGTTTAACAATAACGGATCCTTTCAGTGTCAACATAGACTCCCTGACGCAAGCACTTTAAGAACAAGCTTTAATAATAATAATAATAATAATAATAATAATAATTATTATTATTATTATTATTATTATTATTATTGTTATTATTATTATTATTATTATTATTATTAAAAACATTCTGCTACTATTGACGATTTTGATAGAATGGACAAATCACTGTTTTGAGTTAAGTATTACAAAGTGTATCACAGCAATCGCTACGATTGTATCTAGCCTTTTCAAGCACCTATTTGTGCGAGAAAGCGTTTTCAGCACTAGTTGCACTTAAAAGCAAATAGGACGAGGCAAATATCGAGGCAAATTAGACGTTGCTAATGATTTATGTTCGCACTTTCTGAAACTCCACCAAGGATAGAGAATTTAGTTAAAAAATACAAGCTCAAACTTCTCACTGATGTGTCTTGTCAAACTTACATTACAACTTGTAGTATTAATTAGGCATAAATCGTATTGCATTTTCGTGTCCTAACCTAAAAAAGACAATCGAACAGTTTCCTACAAGAGGTTGGAAAATGATTGATTTTTTCGTGTTTCCGGTCGCGTCAACTGCTTCGGTCATTAGTCCCGTTAGTGTAGTGCATGTTTTTCTCTCGGGAGATGGCGCTAATCTTCCACCGCTGAATGGCGAGATCCGGCACCGACCTACCGTCGGCTAGTGGGGTTTCCCCCTAACCAGGACTCTCCCACCAGCGGGGCACCGCCCCAGCCGGGACAAGCTCTAAGCTCCCTACCGGTCTCCCGGAATATGTGGTAGTGTAGTGCATCTTAGTGTAAGTGTGTTTGTGTGTGTGTGTGTGTGTGTGTGTGTGTGTGTAAGGTGAGAGGATAGGACAAGGAAGAGGAAGGACAGATGGCGCGCGGTCCGTGGCCCGTTTGGTAGGGTACTGCTCCGGCATTCGCCTGGTGTTGATAGGAGAAACCACGGAAAACTACCGATCAGAGCAGCCGGCCGCTAGAATTCTCCTCCAGACAACGACTGAATTCGACCTAGCTGAAAAGCTAGTGTCGAAAATCCTGCCGCCGTCAGGACTCGAACCTAGGATCTCCCGGTCAGAGGCGCTGCAGTGACATCAGTTGATGCACTGAGCTACCGCTACCGGTAAGTTAGAAAATCATAATTAAGTTGTAATACTGTAAAGAATAAAAATGTGGAAGGGAGCGGGCGAAAGTTTCCTCTTGACAGATGAAGAGGTGGTAAAAAAATGTTTGGGAACCCCTGGATTAGAAGGACCCGAAAAAAATGACCAGTCCCACCAAGCAGACCTAAGCGCGTCGAATGGCACACTTCACTTCCTCCACACGCGGGCCGAAGTTTCTAACGGACGGAGGTTACCCCATTACAAATTCAGTATATTTGTGCTCGGTAGTAGTGGGTATTGCACGGATATTTATTGAACAATTATCAATAATGAAAATGATCTCCATCAATAGTGTTTATTTTCATCCCGCCCTGCACGCCCGCATTAGATGCATTACCGGTTGCAAACTCAAAATTAAAATAAATAACCACAACCATCGAAGTGAGCGATAAGTTTCTATGTTGGGCCATGATTTACGAAAGCTCATTAACATCAGCTGAGTAATTTAAGAGGAGCTACAAATCTCGTTATGTTAAGTTTTATTTCAATAGATCAGTACCAAGACGGCTGCCACCAGTGCGACCCGGTGGCATGGGTGGCAGAGTGAAATCTTCCCTCCATGTATTTTACATCGTTGCGAGAGAGCAGAAGTGAACGTGGCTCCCGGGAGTTGTATGAATATGTGTGATATGAATAAGTAGGGAATGTCAAAAATAAATTTAAGTACATTTGTTACTTTTATGTTTATTATTTTTAATTTTATTTTTTGTTCACATGATTTTTGTAGGAACAAAACATTTCAAATTAGACGAACTCACCATTATCGGTTTCGACAGCGAATTTCCTCTAGGAAAACTGGATGCGCTGATTGTTTCTTTAAGCCAGTGGCATAACGATGTGACGCGAGGCATGCTACTATCACCAGGAGACTAGATATATATGGGTAAATACGAGATGTAGGTTCCGTCAAAGTCAGGCAGCGCAAGTCTCTCCATAATTTGCACAATATGACCTTAGCGTGTCTCTACTATCATTTCACGAGAAATGCCAGAATTTCCTCGTGCACTGCTAGAATTTAGTTTTCGTATTTGTTAAAATGTCTTCAGGTATCTCGCTGCTTCTTCGAAACTTTGCATATGATATAGTTTCTCTTCAATTCTCCCTAAATCTTACGACCAAGAACAAGAAGAACAAGAAGACGACGACCAAGAAGAAGACTAAGGCGACGAAAACGAGCATGAAGTAGATGATACGACAACGACCATCACCACCACCAACACCATCCCCAAGAAGATGACGACGTCGTCCACCACCACCAACACCAAGTAGAAGACGACGAACGCCAGCTAGAAGACAATTACGAAGATGACATCAAAGATGAAGACAGCAAAGACGACGAAGGCCAAAGCGACTAAGAAAGATTAAGATATTTAAGTGTAAGATGAAGGCTTCATCAAAAGCTACGGCAGAAACCCTGCGTGGTATACGACTCCACACAATTGTTTGTTCTACCAATTCACCCCGGGTTGGACACCTGTGCATTTTCGGCTTTATCCGCACCCCCCTCCGACGCACAAGTGTGGCGACTGGCATCTGGGTCCCATCAGAACGCAGTTTACTCTCTCGGCAACCTTCCCATTCCATGTCTGGGTCGGACGGGCCTGCCAGCTTAGAGCTACCAGCTTTTCAGGCCGGTGCCGGAGTCGAATCAATGCGCCGGGACAAGTCCCTCTCCATGCCCAGAGTATCGAGCCATAGCCCGACGAAGCCAAGCGAGCAACTGGGGGCAACTTGGACTAAGACTCCGGGGGGTCGGGGTGCCCAACCCGTCTCCTCACTGCCTCCATCTTCAATCTATCGACGTGAGTACCGCCCGAGACCCTAGGATACCTTGACAGGGGGGATGGTTCATGCTCTTCGTCTGGACTTTTATATGTAGGTTTGAGGTCCGTCACACTGCTGCACAGAGAATACCGGCTAACGAGACCCCACGACCAGTCCCGCCCAAGGATCGGTGGCGAAGCACCTACTCACTGGCTCCACCTTGAAGCTAGAGACGTGAGTGCCAAGCCGAAACCCGGTGTCCGCGTGTCTGTTTACAATCCTGGACCAAGAACCGTGACCTCTGGGGTCGATGGTTCCCCCCTGCGGAGCATCGAAGTCGACTGAGGGGAAAACGACGACGGAGAAGTGTGATTCGATTAAACCCTCGCAGGAACGCTTCTGGAAGGCGGCTGGGGCGTGGAGCGACGGCGGTGGTCGGATGACGCCAGCGCAGTGCGCTGCGCCCCCAGGCCTGTCTGCCCCAAGAGTTACGGCCACTTTCAATCGCCCGCCGGCGCGTGCGCCCCTCGCCGGCTCCATAGGCTTTGACCCGCGCGCCGCGCCGCGCCGAGCGGCCCACCCAGGAGCGGGCGCGGGCGCGCATCTGGCGCAGCGCGGCGCGGCGCGGCGCGGCGGAGGTTGCGATCTCGACTTCGACCGTCGAACCGCGACGTCACGCCGCTTCTACGAACCGATCGCACATGGCCGCGTCACGTCGTCTGCCTTCTGAGGCTCTCGCGCGTCGCGGCCGCAAGGAGGTGACGGAGGTTCAACGGCTTTCCTTTATTTTATTTTATTTTATGTCGCATCAAATACAAAAGGTTATTAGCGACATTTACCCAATAACATTATTATTTTTGTACATGGAATGTTGTGACACTTGCGGGAACATTCATATCACATTATTAAAGTTTACACTTGCCTTATACATGTTTCAAAAAATTGAGTTTTTCTTTATTGTTTCGTTGTGTACTCCAATTCTCTTGTAAATGCAGGCTTATCGCCTGGAAAGCAGGTATTGCATGATATCGTGTACAAGACCATGTTGTGACTGTAACAACTAGCTATATGCATCAACATACCAGGAGGCATCAACCCCTTTCAAAAAATGTTCCGATTTGTGAAAATAAAATATTTTGCATTCGATTTTAGCCTCCATTTCTGTATTTGATAACAAATCGTTTCGGTTACCAAAATGTCCCAAACAGTTTTTACATATTATTAAAAAGGTGTAATGACGTGTAATTATTAATGAAAATCCCAATTAGCGTGCGAGTATACTTACACAACGCTCTTACTTGCGTAACATCACTCTCGTGGCGACGCGCGCTCTTTCTAAAGTGTATTTTAGATGCTTAATGTGTTATTTGTGTCATGATAGCCATCATTATACAACTATATGCAGTTCGTTTTAATTATGGAAAGGAAACCGTACATAAATATCAATTTTTACATGAATTGAAAAAGTTATGTAGCGTTGCAAAAATATGATGCCCACATTCTACCGGAAATACGAGTTTTGAGGAGTCTCTATTACCGAAA
This sequence comes from Teleogryllus occipitalis, assembly GCA_011170035.1. Classification (NCBI taxonomy): domain Eukaryota; kingdom Metazoa; phylum Arthropoda; class Insecta; order Orthoptera; family Gryllidae; genus Teleogryllus; species Teleogryllus occipitalis. Next base: position 41,874 of record BLKR01015960.1, read on the forward strand.
ATGGTTTTTATTTTCTCGTATGCTACGTATATACGATATGTATACTATGAAAGGAGTACGTGTACTACTTAAACGGAGTATATGAGCAATACAGAGATCGCTATGTAATACTCCAAAAAATCGCTCTCGAAATTTTGACGGTACGTTTTAAGTGTTCTTAAAACAGAAAAAGCGCTTCCCCCAAAACTTTATGACAGTCACTCTGCCGGCCACTGAGCCTGCATAACGTCTGTAAATAACACTAGCGCTAATAGCACACAGGATTTTTCCCAAACTGGATACTCTCCGATCGATTTAGGCAAAATTCGATTTCCTGTGATTTGAAAAGGATATTTTAATTTTTAGGCGTAGGGGACACATCGGGCATTTTGAAAATTTCATCAAATGTAGCTTCAACATTTGTTGCTGCTACTGTTCGAATGCAGTAGAGTATGGTCATAAATATTTTAAAAGTCCGATTTTCGTCCAAACCTATGAATTTTCGAAAAGTTGCATTACGACGATTTTTTTCGATTCTTTCCTAAGAGTTTTATTGGAGCCAGAAATGGGTTTCTTAATGAAATCAATTTTTTGAAACAGTATTTTCAAATAATGTCACTTTTATCAAAAATGCAATGCGAACTTACGAGTAGATTTGAGTAATTTTAAGGTAAGTCATAACAAAATTCCACAAATACTTAA
>BLKR01015961.1:0-42514 GCA_011170035.1 Teleogryllus occipitalis
TTACACACACGTAAACAAAAATTTAGATGAACATATCCGAAGGCTCGAAGAGGTCGTTCAAAACTCAGACGGTTGGACAACAATAGGCAACACCGCAGAAACTTTCAACTGTCCATCCGCGAAAGCAAAAACACAATCATCACAACCAATCATGACTCAAAACAGATTTGCTGTGTTAGATTATGACAATGATTTTCCATGCCTTCCCAATCCTCACTACCCCCTCCCATCATCGACACGTCCACCCACAAACCGACGCAAACAGGCTAGCAAGCGCAAAGAAACAAAGACACGTAGAGCTGCGCAACCTGGCCCACAAGTGAACAAGGACATTCCTACTGAGCCCACGAAAAAGGTACTAATTTTAGCAGATAGCCATGGGCGACAAATCTCCTCCCTGCTCAGTGGGAAACTCCCATCCAATTTCTCTGTCATGTGTGTGTTTAAACCTAACGGGAGGTTTGCCGACGTGATCAGTGAATTGGACACCCACACAAAAACTCTCACCAAACGGGATACAGTCATCATCATAGGAGGGCAGAATGACATCAATTTGGGTGGTCACTTTACACCTGAGCAACATGTTGACAAACTACAACGTGCCGCCCAAAACACGAACATTGTAATCTCGACTCTGCCCTTCTGGTACAACAAACCAACACTGTGCAAAGAAATTAGACACGCAAACAACAAATTAAAACTGCATCTGAGAGGCACACATGTTAAATTATTTGAGCTTAACTTTCTCTCAGAAAAACACTTCACCCGGCATGGTCTTCACTTGAACCTTGTCGGAAAACATGCACTCGGTAGCGAACTTGCCAAACACATCCTTACACCTCAGCAGTATCCTATCCAAGATTCATCCCCACCTACATCTCCTAGTTCTCTTCCATCCTCCGGAACCCCTTTGGACCCAATTACCTTATCCCCTGAACCTAATCCTTGTACTACCTCTCCCATTATTCATTCCCCTACATCTGTAACCCCTCCTTCCTCACCTCCTAACACTGCTGGGACACGATACTTCCTTCGACCACGCACTCGAGGTAAAAATGAGATAAATAAATAGCAACTAGAGTCAGATGCAGCAGAAAAGCATCCGTGTAGGTACATGAAAAATATTCAAATAATGCATCATAATGTGCAATCTCTTTCAAATAAAATTGAATTTATCGAGGCAGCATTAGAGTGTGATCTCAGTCAAATAGATGTTCTTTGCTTTACAGAACATTGGTTATCTCATAATGATCTAAACACACTCCAAATTCCTAGTTTTTACCTTGCAGGATCTTATTGTAGAGCAAGGGAATCAAATAAAGGCCCTGCTTACGGAGGTTCGTGTATTTATGTAAGAAATAATATTGATTCTACCTTCTTGTCAGAATTCAATTTATATGCAGTTGAAAAAGTTTTTGAAATAACAGTTGTACATCTTACTACGCTCAAAATTATTTTACTTTGCATCTACAGACCTCCAACAAAGCAAGCTTTAGATTATTTCAATTTCGTAGAAAATCTAGAGATAACTCTGAACAAAATTAGTAATCTCTCTTTTAAATCCATTGTTGTATGTGGAGATTTCAATATTGATTTTCTGAGCGAATCCCACGAAAAAGAGCAGTTTCTCAATTTAATTCATTCTTTTAATTTAGATATTACAGTGAACGTACCTACACGGAATACTCTTAAATCACAAACAGCAATAGATCAAATTATAATTAACAAAACCACAACTAGATATGAAATAATAACGAATAATCTAGGTTACAGTGACCACGATGCACAAATTCTTACAATTACTAATAACATGAATACTGACACAATAAATAAAACACGCATGTGCAGAGCATTTACTACAGTTAACATAAAGTTATTTACGGACTACTTGCTGAAAGAATCATGGGAGGCAGTTTATAACGCTATTGACACAAATGAAAAATATAATTTATTTTTCTCAAAGCTTTCATTTCTCTTTAACGCATGCTTTCCTATTAAAAAGAGAAAATTAAACATTTCACGAAAAAGTAATACTTGGATCACAAAAGGAATTAGAACATCGTGTAAAAATAAACGTACTCTCTACTTTATTTCTAAACGTCATGACGTATCTCAAGATTTCCTTATCTACTTTAAAAAATACAAAACATTGTTACGAAAAGTCATAAGGCAGGCTAAAATCATGAAAAACGATCAGGATATTTTGAACTCAAATAATAAAACAAAAGCAATGTGGAATATAATAAACAATACTACCAAATCAACTAGAAAACCCGTAGAGAATGTTGTGTTAAAATATAACGATATAAATGTGAACGATCTGGCAACAGTGGCTAATCTCTTTAACCAATACTTTTCGAGAATTGCTGCCGATCTCACTAAGGGTCTTCAGCCACAAAATTCAAAAACAGACAGTTCACCCAAAATTTTAGACACAATGTTCGTTTCCGAAACTTCTTCCTATGAAATTCTCAAAATAATCGGTAAACTAAAAAATAAATATTCGTCCGGTTTAGATGAATTCCCGGATTCTTTGTTAAAGACTTGTGCGTATGCCATTATACACCCGTTAACTCACATATTTAATGCATCTTTATGCACTGGAACGTTTCCAGATATTTTCAAAACAGCTAAAATTAAGCCGCTTTTCAAAAAAGGCAACAAAAATGAAATTCAAAATTATCGGCCCATTTCTCTTCTATCAGTTTTTTTCAAAAATATTAGAGAGACTTTTTTACGTACGAATGGAAACCTTTCTCACTAAACACGACGCGCTTTCAGATTGCCAACATGGATTTAGAAAATCAAAATCAACGGAAACAGCTATATTTTCTTTTCTTAAAGATGTCGCCTCATCATTGGATCAAAAGAGGCACCTATTGGATTATTTTTAGATCTCTCAAAAGCTTTTGACGTCATTGATCATGACATTTTACTTTCCAAATTACCTTCATATGGAATTCGTGGTATTGCTCAAGATTGGTTATGTTCGTACCTTAAACAACGATCTCAGAGAGTTGAAATACCTTACTGGAATGATGGAACATTACGTACGCACCTTTCCGACTCTTTGCCCATTGCATGTGGAGTTCCTCAAGGATCGATTTTAGGCTCTATTCTGTTCCTACTTTACGTAAACGATATGCCCTCGACGATTCGAAACGGAAGAACGGTTCTCTTTGGGGATGATACGAACATCCTTTGCAATAAAGAAACCGTAAATAGTACAATATCAGATGTTTCAAATTGGTTCCGAAATAACAAATTAATAGTAAACGAAAAGAAAACTGTTTTAATGCAGTTTTCCATTTCAAATAAACAATTCTGTGAAGTATTGAAAATGAACGGTGTACCATTGACTGATGTTAAGGCAACAAAATTTTTAGGTCTCCCAATTCAGTCAAACCTTAAATGGAACGTCCATTTAAATGAATTGAACACAAAATTAAGTTCATTATGCTACGCGTTCAGAATTCTTGCAAATTCAGTCAGCCTTCATACTGCTAGTTGTGTATACTTCGCGAATGTTCATTCCCGCCTGAAATATGGCATAATATTCTGGGGAAATACATCTTATAGCTCCCAGACTTTTAGATTACAAAAACGAATTGTACGAATAATAACCAAATCCCACCCACGTGATTCATGTAAGCCTCTCTTCATTAATCTAGGAATTCTACCATTACCGTGTCTTTTTATTTACGAATCAGTGGTTTTTGTAAAAATGACTTGCTTAAGGGCGGGAATATATTTTCAGAAAATGCCGAAGTCTATTACTATAACACTCGACGTAGAAATCATATTCATCAGGTGACAGTATCAACAGCTCATTACAAAAATTCACATACAATACATGTACATTATTTTACAACACTTTGCCAGATGACATTAAACGATTAAATTCAATAGAAAAGTTTAAATCACAAGTGAAATCATTTCTGCTGCATAACTGTTTCTATACAATTAGAGACTATACTGAGCATCACAAGAAAAGTAACATTAATTTTAACAATGATACATAATGCATTATTTACCATTTGGACTGTATAAATAAGTATAAACAACCTGTAACAACTATTGTACTACAGCTTCCGGGTCAATGACCCTCATCTCGATCAGGTTTTTCGTCCAGTTTCCCTGATCCATTGAGAAAATGCTGAGATGGCCCCTTGTTTTGCTTCTGGACATAAATGTAACTTCATTTTCTGTGCACGTCTTCTAGAATTCAGTGGGAAATACAATTATTCAAATTATCGTTTCCACGTTGTCGCGGCAGGAAGTAATAAGAGCCAAATTTATTGCTTATTTATTCTTGAAAATAGATTTTATTACATGGGAGTTTTTTTGTTTTTTTTCTCCCTTTCAAAATTCAAAATTTATTGCTTATTTACCCTTGAAAATAGATTTTTTTTACATGGGAGTTTTTTTTTCTCCCTTTCAAAATTCAAAATTTATTGCTTGTTTATCCTTGAAAATAGATTTTATTACATGGGAGTTTTTTTCTCCCTTTCAAAAATTCAAAATTTAAGTAGTATATGACTTAGTGTAGGGATCACAGAATTTTGAAAATGTGCACACAATTCACTTTTCCCCATAGCACGTCATACGCAGTTTTTAACTGTTTTTTGACGTAAAATAAATAAAAAAAATAATAAATACATACTAAACGATGAACTTGCATCTCACTATGAGTTGTCAAGCTCGTCTTGCTACATCCTCTTTCCGTTCTTCCAAAAGAAGAATGGAGTATTTTTCGGGCGGTGTGGAAGAAAGCTATAATGCCACTTTTTCTATGGTCGAGTTACTCACCGCCATATCGCTATAAAAAACACCTCCTTTAGATATACAACGTGATGTTGCAAAACGTGCCATATCAGGTAAACAATTCCTTCATCTTTTCAGTCAAATCAGGTTCGAACATACCATTCCAAAATATGGTAGGAAACATTATCTCGATCTCAAAGGAATGAAAAGATCGGTCATTACCGACAAATTACCGGCCAATTTTATCAAGCTGGATCGGTAAAATCTTTGAACGTGTGGTAAACCACCGTTTGATCTCTAGAGTCGAGGAGCTTGTTAAATCCAATCGAATGTGAATTCAGAAAACACCAAATAACCCTGGATCAAAGTCACGTTAGCATCTATTTTTCGTTGAGATACAACTTAGTAGCTATCTTCGACGTAGAAAATGCATGTGACACTTGAGGCTTGGCATATTATGTACATTACATTTGTGAAGTTTTGGGGTGGAAGGCTCTTTCTGTTCCTCAGAAGTTTGTTGTCCAATAGACCTTTCCATGAACCCTTGGTTGAGAAGGTATCCAAAAGTCACCCCTGGGAAAAGTGTTCCTCAGGAATCAATCCTGTGTCACTGTTTGCCCTCGCCATTAACACCGTTGCATTCGTTGTACGTGAATCAGTTAAAACATTATTTGCTGATTATTTTGTAATCTTCTGTTTGTGCAGAAGCCTAAATCATCGAAAGGCAGCTTCTACTTGTCCCTAATACTATACTGCCTCAATGGAGCGACTCTACGGGTTTTACTTTTTCAGTGATAAGAACGTACTGCTTGCACTTTTGCTTCTACAACCTTCATAACAACCCGATGCTTTTCCTAGATGGTCATCAGCTTCCCTTTGTTGGCAACGCTAAGTGTCTGGGCCTCACCTTCGACAGATCCCTGATTTGGCGCAACCATATCTGTATAGGTTGCAGATCAGATGCCTTTCTTCTCTCTACTTCCCCCGCTCGATTAGTGCGATTTCGTGGGTGGCGGACCGGATTTGTCTTCTGCGGCTGAATAGAACACTCGTTCGCTACTATGGCAATAGTTTATGGATCAGCATCCATGTCATCCCTTCGCTCTTTGAATACTATTCACAATGCTGACATCCGCATAGCCACTGGAGCCTATCGCACCAGTTCGCATCGAGTACCTCTTGGCAGACGCGGGCGAACCACGTTTGAGTAGAAGACGCGATATTCTGCTTACAGTTTATGGAGCGAAATTTTCAGACCTGCCGGATCAATAAACCCGTCAGGTTATCCTATCTCCTAACTACCGGTCTTTGTGAGTTCTTAACACTTCCTGAACCTCCAGATATCCAGAAACTGCTAGTGAACCTAAATGTTCACCTCCCCTCCCTCATGTGAAACTCTTCCACAACCCTACTCCTCCTCGGAAACCACCAGCAAAGGTGGCTCAGGGCATCAAGCGATGACATTGCAGACCCCTGACCGAGAAGGCTTGGGATTCGAGACCCGACGGTGGCAGGATTTTCGACACTAGCTAGACATCTGGGACGAATTCAGTCGCTGTCGGGAAGATAATTCGAACGATCGGTTGCTCTGATCGGTAGTTTTCCGTGGTTTGTCCGATCAACACCAGACGAATGCCGAAGCAATTCCCTAACAAACGGGCCACGGACCGCGCGACTTTCCTTCCCCTTCCTATCTTCACCCCTTACCTACTCACAAGCACTACATTATCACACTTGTCGGGAGCTTCGAGCTTGCCCCGGCTGGGGCGATGCCTTGCTGGTGGGATATACCCGGTTGAGGAAATCCCCGCAAGCCAACGTAACGTCGGCGCTGGATCTCGCCATCTAGCGGGGAAGACCACCGCCACTTATAATTTAACCGCCCACGATAAAACTGCACTATACTTACGGGACTAATGACCTTCGCAGTTGACGTGCTCGGAATCACTAATCAATCGCTGGTAACCATTTTGAAGAACCGATTACTGATCTCCAGGCACTGAATCCGTAATCAGAGGAAATCAGAGAAGCCTACTTCAATACATGATCATTTCTATGGCCTATGGTAATTTCTGTGATATCTTATAATTTAATACTCTCATTATGCAGAATCAGGGAAGCAGTAGTTTCCAAACTTTGTGAAAATTAACAATTAAATGGAAAAGTTGCTTGCATATTTTTATTTTGCAGAAGTTGTAAATTAATTATTTTATCAATTTTATTTTTGAAATACTGAAAAAACATTAATTGCAGATCACCCTAATTTCAAAAATCTATGAAGCTTTGCTGCAGATACCAGTTCATTGGCTGAAAATACTTAGATTTAGATTAGATTTATTACTAATTCTGCAAATAAGTTCCAGAACTTGGTGGCAGAATACACTAACTAAACATTACAAAACTTAACAACTATACAAAATTTTACAAATTTTACACACTTTACAAATTAACATAAACATTTCACCGTGCAAGCTTCCATAGCACTCCACTTCACTTCACTTCACTTCACATCACATCACTTCATTTCACTTCACCTCGCCTCGTCTCACCTCGCCATACTGCCAATCACATTTTAATGTGATTCTGACACTCTTTTCCCTCAACTTCACATCACTGCACTACACGCCACTGCACATAATAATAATAATAATAATAATAATAATAATAATAATAATAATAATAATATAATATAATAATAGTAATAATAATAATAATAATAATAATAATAATAAATACTTTACATAGGAGGTAATAAGACACATATAAACATCTAGGAATTTAATTTATTTTTAAATTTGCTGACATCATGAGGGAAGGGATCAAAGATTGTCACAGGCAAGTCGCTCCAGTCTCTAATAGTTCGATTCGTGAATGAATATTTCCCAACGTCCGTTTTCTGAATTCTTGTCTGAATTTTGTGCATGTGATCCGCTCTGCCGAAATATGTAGGTTTCCCTAATCGACTTTGAATTTCTTTCCACGGTCGAAAGCCTGTGTACGCTTTATACATAGCATAGAGACGCGATTTCATTCTCCTTCTTTCGAGTGACTCCCATACTTTATTCCTGGTACCCCTGAAAGCAAATTTTGAAGCTCTACGCTGAACCTTTTCTAGATTTCTTTGCTGCAAAAGTCTGTATGGGTCCCAACATATCGCGCCATATTCTAATATGGGTCGCACTAATGACATATATGCCAGTTCTTTGGCACTCACTGAACTCTTTTTGAGAATCCGCATAATAAAATGCAAAGATCTCCATGCTTTCCCTACAACGAAATTTACTTGATTTTCCCATGTCAATTTACTGTCTAGCTGAACTCCTAAATATTTGCAAGACGTGACTCGAGGTATAACATTATTATTCAATTTATATGCGGTTTCATTGTAACTTCGACCCCTACCAAACGTGATGGATTTGCTCTTTGAACTATTTATTTCCATGCCGTTTGTATCCGCCCAGATATGTAATTTGTCCTACTTAGGTTGTGCAAAGCAAGTATTTTTGCATCTATTGGTGCAAATTGTTAATAATGGTTGAAATAATTAATCCAAAATTTACAAGGCCACGAAATCAATAACTTTCCATTTTAAGGATTTCAAAATGTGAAAAAAAGTAATGGAACATTTGGGTCAGAGAAAAGCAACATATAGTATTCAGAAGCAAAGCAATAGATGAATTATTACACAACAGACATATTAATGAAATGCTCAATGAAAATCTTAAATGAGAACACATAAGAAAAGTAGCTTATTACCCAGCATTGCTGGCATATTTATCACATTGTCTATTAACCTGCTCTGCCCAACAATAATGTCTAGATGTGGGTTGCATATTTCTTGTAACATAGATTTTGAGATGCAATCAAATTTGTTACATTTGGCGAACTCCCCTATATTTTTTTCTCGGATGCTCAAAGTTGTTGGGCAAAATTTAGACGTCTCCATTATGCAATATTAGGATGTGTAATGACCCTTTCCAGCTCAACTATTGACCACATCATTAAAAATTATGAACTGGATAACTTGTTTAACATTGTCTTTATTATATCTGATCATACATCACAAATTGTTGAAATAATTAATTGTGCCTTTAATTTTGAAATACCTAAATATACTCGTACATTCACACATGAAACAAGTGATAACAAAATACTTACTCAATGAATCTTTCTGAAATGAATTTTGAAGAGATAAGTATATAATAGCAATGATATCAATAAGAGAAAAGGAATTTGTTTTTGAATAAATGAAATCATCACTTAAATTTTGCATGTCCCCTTGTCAAAAACAATCTATTAAAAGACAAAAAAATTAACTTCCTAAGGAAATCTTAGTTCTTAGAAATAAAATGAAAGATTTGTATGGCCTGTTCAGAAATACTAAGAATGACATATGAAAAACTATATAAAAAGTTTAAAGAACTTTATATGCTAGAATTGAGAAACACAAAAGTGAATTAATTAAACATTAAAATAAATAATTCAAAAAATCAGACATTACAGAACATAATTAATAAGATTGTTGGAGAATGACTATAATGACTCAGAAGATCCTAGCAGTGATGAAATAGACAACTCTGATGCTGACTCGGATTACATTTTATAGATAATCAGAATGAGACAGATAAATCAGACTCAGATGAAGATCTTTTAGAAGAAGTGAGAGGTGAAATCTTAGAAGATACAGGACATAGTAACGTAACAGAGTATTATGTCGAGAGGAAGAAGAAGACTGAATAGGGGCCTCCTAATGCATGGGGAAGTGCACCTTTGTATCCTGTATTCACATTTCTGTATACATAGTGTAGAAAAAGTGCAAGAACAATGTCAATTTTTTCTGAACCATGTAGGCCTTGATACTGAAATTGTGTTTTTTCTTAAAGCATCTGTCCATCTTTAAAGAAGATTAGTGCCTAAATCGCACACAATATTTTCACTAAAATAGATTTTCTTTAATTGATCTGAGTGATGTCAATCCTCTTAAATTTAAATTATATATAAAGTATATTTATTTATTTTTTTTACGTCAAAAATAGTTAAAAACTGTGTGAGATGTGCTATGGGGAGAAGTGAATTCCGTGCACGTCTTCAAAATTCTGTGATCCCTACCATAAGCCACAAACTACTTGAATTTTGAATACAGAAAGAAAATGACCATTTTTTGCAAGGATTGTTAACAAAATATTCGCTCCAATGTAATAAAATCTATTTTCAAGGGTAAATCAGCATTATAATATGGCTCTTTTCCCTCATCATGTCCTTCGTCAAGGAATAATACTTCCTGCAACGACATCATGGAGAACGATAATTTGAATAACTATATTACCCTCTGAATTCTAGAAGATGTGCATAGATAATGAAGTTACATTTATGTAACTATGTAACATTTATATTACTACTTATGTATGTATTATTGTATGTTCTCTGGCCAATTTTCAATGGCAATTGTATTTTTCAACTTTGTTTTCTTTCTAATTACATTTTTTATTACCAAAAAAAAATTAATTTAACAATGTGAACAACGATTCAGGGACATTTTTTCCCTCCCATATTCAGGTTCTATAATTCAACATAAAAATATAAAAACCAATTTACTACTCCATAAAATGTCTCTCAAAAGTTTTTTACAATTCTAAAATTCATGAAGAAGTAAATTGGTGATTATATTTTTATGTTGAATTATAGAACGTAAAGATGGGAAAAATTATGTTCCCAAAACGTTGTTCATATAGTTAATTGAAGTTTTGAGTTAAAAAAAATGTAATAAGAAAGAAAATGAAGAATAAAAATACAATTGTCAATGAAAATTGGCCAGAGACAACATGTAGTTATGACAATGATAGAATTATCAGACAAATATTAAATTATATTTTCTCATTTTTGAAGGTAATTTGCATGAAGTCCCAAGGACATTTTCAAAATTTTCTCAACCATACATCAAAATTTTTGTATTTTTCTTTCCAAACCTCTTGCACTTTATTTGATTAGAGAAGTTTCTCAAGCAATGGTCAGAATGTTTGTAGAACAGAAATTGTAATATTACATAACCTTTGACAAAAAAATGAGAAAAATGTTGTTGTAGCACCATTATTTTTTTATTTATTTATTTATTTATTAAGATGGATTGTGGTATTGTGTAACTATAAGGTGAAAGCTCAAAATAAATTTCCTTATCAGTATTTATTTTCTCAAATTTTGATTGTTTTGAAAAATTGTGTACAATCAATGTTCAGGAGAGAGAATAAGCATTTATTTTCATTACTTTTCAAATAAAAAGAATAGAGGAATGAGAACTCAACTATTTTCCTTTAGTCTATAAAATAATAATGGAAAATTCATTCACTTCCATGACTTTTAAACTGCATAATATTCTAAAAATTGCATTGTGCAAAATAGAAATAAAAAGGTTTCTTCAAATAAACATTTTCTCTATAAACTATTTTAATCTTTAAAATCCATAAGTCACAACAATTCATCAGGTATTTTTTTGTCAGAAGCTCTCCAATTATTAAAAGCAGTGTTTTTTTGTTTTTTCTTCTTTTTCTTTTCCCTTTTCTTTTCTTGTGTTACGGGCAATAGTTCTCGTACATCTTACATTGTCAAAAAAAAACTGTTCCTCTCCTATTGAGAATTGTGTACAGATGTTAAGGAATAATTTTGAAACCTTTTTTCAATTTTAAAAACCTTTTACCAATGAGGAGGAGGAATTAGGTTTAGATTTTGTCGTTTCATTCAAAAGTACTAAATATTCTTATTTAATTCTGAAATTTTACAAATTTATTTAAGAAATTTTGCATCATATTATCACCCTAATTTGATAAATTTTCATGTACAATTATCATAAAGTTATCCCTTAGAACAGTTTCAGTTAATTCAGAAAGTATTATTGGAAAAAAAAATTCTTAAGCTGAGTCATCAGAGGCAGAGATGTACATAATTACTACAATCCATACTATAATCTTCTTTCTTGAAAATAAAAATCAATGCTCTAATATGTTAGAACCTCATCAGCTCACTTTATTTCTTTTTCTTTTAACTATTACAATAATAGTTCTTTTCAATTTACAACAGTCACATTGATATTAGTACATAGCACTCTTGTGATATTTTCAAATTGTGAGAATATATGATCAAATTCTACACTTTTGTTCAAAATATGCCTGGGTGAATTAAAGTTTCATCCTTATATTTTGGTTTTCAAGTTTTTGTGAAGAGTAACCTCAAATGAAAATCTAAACTGCTCCAAATACCCAATATAAAAAAACAGATGAATTAATATTACTTCGCAATAAAACTCCTGAACATCTTTAGCTAAAAAACAAGACCTGTAACCAAAAATCTAACTAGCTGATAAAGTTTATTTACTTGCAATGACAAGGATATTCATTCAATGCATGCAATTCTGGTATATGAGTAGTAGCTGCCTCTACAATGGGCAAGACCTGTTTGCGAGAAGCATTAGTATTATTTTGTTTAAAAACAACTAATCCAGGAATTATTTTTTGAGTCTCCAGAGGTTCCAGCTCCAAATTAGGATCAGTTGATTCTTGAAGAAATTGAATAAGCTGCAACATAAAACAATAATTCTTGATCAAGTAATATTTTAATCAGAAATAGAGGTATTCTAATTCATGTTTTAAGAACCTTGGATTTTGTTGTGGCCTCTGTAAAAATCTTAATTATATTAATCCTGTCTTTTTTTCTCCAATAATGTTCAGAAAAACATCTCAATGGCATGAGAATAATACTTATTTACGTTTGAGAAATTCCATATTCATGCACGAGAGTGATATGTCATTTTAAGCTTTTACAGAACAAATGTAGCTATATTACCCGTATGATGTTGAATTAACTGGAAAATATTAAAAATCATTATCCTTACCTTTTCTGCACCATTCCACTTAGGAATGGAAGTAAATACACCCAAGTCTCTCAGAAATGTCCCTGAAGAAACTTCTTGCCCCATCAAAACAATAATTTGGTACTTTCTTTCTTCACAAAATTTCAGAAGAACGTCACTGAGATCTGATCTTTCCATTAATTTCTGTAAAAAGATATATTAAAATTTCAGAAAAAGATATCAAATGCTCTGTGTTTAAAAGAATTCTAGTAAATTGAATATTTACAGGTATTGAAACTGGGAAACCACATATTGGTATTCCACGTGCCAGCTTCATATCCTTAATTAAGACCAATTTTGTGGCCAGTGGAGTGATATCCGCTCTAGCTTGTACCAATACTTTGAGAACTTTCTCTCTATCACACTCGTGATACATGCTCTCAAACATAACTGCCATTGAAAGGTCTAGTTCTGTGGTTCTTCCTGAAGAAAGTGATAGTCCTGCTGTATCAAGAACAATTGCCCCTGAAAAAGAATATAACACAAAATTTATAAGTTTTTATATATTTCAAAATATATAATTGAAACAAATGTATTTTAGTATGGTATCCATATGATTTATTTCGTTTAATGTAAATGATTCAGAGTTCTTTTGATGAAATCATTTGAATATCCTTTTATTTTTTCCTCCCCCCCCCCCCGCCGTTGAATCTCTTACTGTTATCAACAGAATCATCAAATATGTACTAAATGCTCAATGTCACAGTTACCTTTCTTTTCTTTTCTTTGTCATTACAGTTACAAATAGAAATGGAAAGAAATTACCTAAATATCTTGTTATAATTTTAAACATGAGCAATTATTGATGAGTAAAAAAAAACAGTTACCAAAACTATTTCAGGACTGAAGGAATTGTGAATAATTTTATTTACCATTACACAAAAAAACATTACATGAATGAAAATCTGACAATTAAGAAATAAAAAAAAAGCACAATAAAAGGAATTATCCTATAATATTCCATTGACTCAAGGTGCATATAATATTATATTCACCTTGCATTGACTCAAATATTTAATTATACATAATTACTGCATTTGATACATCTTATTGGTTGTTTTATATTGGAACAACATGTTAAAAATATTTCCAGAGTCTAATTTAATAATTTTTCTTGGTTTCTTTTTAATGGACACTATCTAAATAATGCATTCCAACTTGGTCAATGTGAAGGAATTATCCCGATTTATTCCATTGGAATGGCAGTGCTGAACTGAAATGAATGAAAGCAGTGTACAATTTGAAACAAACTCTGCTAGATTCTTTGAAGACTTTGCACATTGGAAAGAAATTGTCTTAATTGTACAAATTTGCAATAAGACTTAGGAAACAATTTGAATGAAATGAAATTTCTTATTCCTTTGCACGAGTTGTTGTGAGGAGGGGTGACAAGAATGTTCCATTAGAATGTAAATTGATTTAATAACTCTTCATATTTAAAAATAATGTGACTGCCAGTAGAGTAGAACCCCATTGGGATAAAGACATGTTCTTAAAAATGAAGTGCCAATAACCTGTACATGGTGCTACAAAATTGGTCGTATTGACAGAGAGATAGAATATAATCTTGTCTCTGAAGAGGGGATGGGGAACAATTGAAGTTTAATTTCAATTTGTTAATTCATACAGTTCCTTATCTTATTTTTAATTATGATGCTTCCTTCCTTAACCCATCCAATTTCTCAAGAGAGCCTAAAAACTTAAAGAACTTTCCATTTTGTGTTCAGTTTAGAGTTCTACTGTTTAATAAATGATAAATTTCCTCATGATAGATTGCAAAGAATGCATACAAAATTTAGCACCACCAATGAAAAATTGAAATACAGAACTTGGACGTTCAAAAGTAAAACAAGGCAAAAATAAACCCATTTAATTGCCCTCAGTAGCTAACCCAGCAAAATTATTGTCAAAAATGTATGAAAGTATACTAAAAATGACTAAAATTTTCCTCATAATTAATGAACACAATACATTTATATATACCATATAGAAGCATTGAAATTTGAAGTGTAAACACATCTTTCCTCTTCTCCATCACTTTTTCTGCTATCAAGGAACTACACGATCCTACAGTGGAAATATTCACTGTTGCAAGGGGCCACTGTACCCCCTTCTGGACTGGGCGGTGATCTATTACTTCCACAACAGCTGTTTCTAAACCTTTCCAACGGGGTGAAAGTACATGGTGATCAACTAATATTAACTGCAACTTTCCAATGGCATGCAGTTGTTTTAAATTCACATCATCTCTAAAAAAAGATATTAATATATAAAAAAATATCCTAGAAAAATGTTGTTGCAATATGTCAGAAATAAAAAAAAGTTACCTGAACATAAAATGAGTTTTGGATATTTTGAGTTTCTGTAACCAGAAAAGAACTTCTGTTTTAAGATTTAATTCTTCTGGAAGGATGTCAAATACAGCCATAGCCACACAATCCATAGAATATCGTTTGTACTTGTCATAATAATAAATTCCATATGCCAGTGAACAGGCAACTGAGTCCAAATCACATGCATCATTTCCCATGACGACAGTGACGGTTTCGTATTCCATTATGTTCCACTAGAAGACATAATATAACATTAATGCTGTCTTTATACATTTCTTCTTTATTTCCTTCACTGATTAACATTCACAGAGGTTAAGGGGGGAAACATACCAAACTGTTTTTGGCAGTTTGCAGAAAGTGATCTACCATATTATATCCGGAAGGTTGTGATATTGACATGGTGAACTTATAAAATGAACTTTAAAACACGAAGAAAAGTTAAAGGTTCGTTTTGTGAATGACCATAACCAAAATATTAGAAGTGAACAAAACAACTTTATATTCTCAGATTTAAATATAGTGACTTCTGACGTTTGAGCAGCTGGGACGCGGTTATCTAATCGGGATCTTCAAAACCAAATAACAGAGGGAGCTCTTGCGCATCGTATCCGACCTCAACCAATGAGCTTCAGATACCAGTTTTCGTCACAATATTAGCGGGAATTTTAAATGCAGCCAGAATCCATAAATCTCACATCGTTTCAAGACTTTGAAAGAAATTTATGAAATATTTCTTTTAAATATTGTATCTTGTACATCTTCATCGTGCTATTTTTGGTTGGTTACCGTTGAAAATTGTCACTTTGTACCACTTTCAATATGTTTCTCAGCTCTTCTCGCTCTCCATGCTACATGAGATTCCACCCAAGATGCTATTCCAAGATCCCACCCATGTCATTTCCAACATGCCAAATATTAAGTCTTAATGAATCTCCTGATTGAGTAACTGAGTCCTGATGCATCAGGTAACTTGAAGTTTCAAGCTCGAGTTAGCAAACAGCGCACGTAGTGCAGAAGTAGATGCGTGTTTAAAGTACGCCATCCACGGACGAGCATTTCAATTTATGGGTAAATAAAATTAATAGCGTTAAATGAAAAATGTTGCTGAATTCTGGACAATTGGCATTTTGCTTTAATTTTTTTAAATACTCCGGGCACGTCATTTCGGTTTCGTTGAAAAAAAAAAAAACTTTGCTGGAATCATTAGAAGCCAAAACTCAGCACTCGCAACGTATATCGGTTATTTAAGAGGTTTATTTACTACGTAGCACGGCATAAATGAGAGACGGGAGGGAGGTTGCTATTAAATGATTTAACCCTAGGAGGCTTAAGGGGGTACATTTTGTGCCCCAGGACATGTTTTTGTCATTTATTTTAGCTAATATTACTATTAATGATGACAGTTTTTCTAGCTGAATATGTTCCCCTAATGTATCGCAAATGTGCTCAGTAGAATTTTTTTCTCGAAATATATTTTTCCTGCTGTGGGTTTCTAAGTGTACCCCTGTGGTACTCCGTGTCACATGTGGCAGTTAATTATTCTACCATTTGTCTGCACAAATCGTTAAGAGAGAAGTTTAAATGTATACGTAATTACTTGTAGATGCGGTGTTTTCCAAAATATCGCGTAGGTATTTGTTTGGAGCCGATTATTGTGACTTTGAATGAACTGAAAACATTATGTATATTATACTGCTCTTATGTATTATCATACTGCTCGTTGTGTATATTTCGCGAATGTTCATTCCCGCCTGAGATATGGCATAATATTCTGGGGAAATACATCTTATAGCTCCCAAACTTTTAGATTACAAAAAAGAATTGTATGAATAATAACCAAATCCCATCCACGTGATTCTTGTAAGCCTCTATTCATTAATCTAGGGATTTTACCATTACCTTGTCTGTTGATTTACGAATCAGTGTTTTTTGTCAAAAATGACTTGCTTAAGGGCGGGAATATATTTTCAGTAAATGCCGATGTCTATTACTATAATACTCGACGTAGAAATCATATTCATCAGGTGACAGTATCAACAGCTCATTACAAAATATTCACATACAATACATGTACATTATTTTACAACACATTGCCAGATGAAATTAAACGATTAAATTCGATAGAAAAGTTTAAATACAGAGTGAAATCGTTCTGCTGCATAACTGTTTCTATACAATTAGAGACTATACTCAGCATCACAAGGAAAGTAACGTTAATTTTAACAGTGATATTTAATGTATTATTTACCATTGGACTGTATAATTCTAAACAATATGTAACAAGTATTGTATCGCAGCTTCTGGGTCAATGACCCCCATCTCGATCAGGTTTTTCGTCCAGATTCCCTGATCCATTGAGCAAATGCTGAGATGGCCCCTTGTTTTGGTTCTGGACATAAATGTAACTTCATTATCTGTGCACGACTTCTAGAATTCCGTGGGAAATATAGTTATTCAAATTTTCGTTTCCATGTTGTCGCGGCAGGAAGTATTATTCCGAAGGACAACATGGATAAGAGCCCAAAATTTATTGCTTATTTATCCTTGAAAATAGATTTTATTACATGGGAGTTGTTTTTTTTATCATTCAAAATTCAAGTAGTATATGACGTAGTGTAGGGATCACAGAATCTTGAAAATGTGCACACAATTCCCTTTTCCCCATGGCACGTCATACGCAGTTTTATCTGTTTTTTGACGTAAAATAAATAAAATTAATAAAATAAATGTACATAATTATGTTACACATTAAGTACATATTATGTAACACACTATGTTACACATTAACAAACTGTGTTCTGTCGATTTGTTTTTGCAAGATTCTTATATTCAACTCAATGTGGAATATAATAATAATAAGTAATAATAAATAATAATAAATTATAATAAATTATAATAAATAATAATAAATAAAAATACGACCAAATCAAGTAGAAACCTTGTAGAGAATGTTGTTTTAAAATATAACGATATAAATGTGAACGATCCGACAACTGTGGCTAGTCGCTTTACTTTAGACAATATTTTTACTTACTTCCGTACTTTACACAATAGTTTTCCAGAATTGCTGCCGATCTTACTAAGGGTCTTTCACCCCAAAATTCAATATCTGACCTTTCCCCGAAAATTTTAGACACGAGCTCTCTCGGCTCCAGTTCTTTCGGGCCCTGCTCTCTCGATCCCCGCTCTGTCGGCCCCATGCTATCGACTCCCGTTCTGTCTGCCTGTGCTCTGTCGGCTCCTGCTCTGTCACTCTCTGCTCTTTGGGGTTCCTGCTGTTTCGACCCCTGCTCCTTCCATCCCCGCTATGTCGACTCCCGTTCTGCCTGCCTCCGCTCTGCCGCTCCCCACTCTGTCGGCCCCCGCTCTTCCGGCCCCTGCTGTCGGCCCCCAATCTCTCGCCCCCTGCTCTTTCCGCACCTGCTCTTTCGGCCCCTGCTCTCTCGTTCTCCATGTTGACCCTCGCTCTGTCGACTCCCGTTCTGTCTACCTCTGCTCAGTCGGCTCCGCTGTGTCGCCCCCCTCTTTCTTTCTCTCCCTCTCCCTCTTTCTCTTTCTCTCTCCCGGCTTGCGCTCACTGAGCTTCCGCTTTCTCGGTTTCCGCTCTCTCGGCCCTCTGTATCACGGCTCATGCTCTCTCGCGTCTCGGTCTCTCCGAGGCCGCTTTTCCTGCACCTTCTGGTTCTGTCCCTTCCCGCTATTTCCGCTCTTCGATAGCTGTTCCCTTTCTTCCGCTCTGGCTGTCCCTGGATCCCACCCCTCAAACTCCGCTGTCTGCGCGGCCAGATGCGCGAGGCTAATTGGCGAGCACCGCCCACGACCTTCTTTACTTTTCCTCCCCTTCCCTCCTCCTCCACCATCCGCCTACGGGAAAAAAAAAAAAAGAAAAAGAAAAAAAAAAAAAAAGCGAGTGCGACAGCCCGCAGCTCAGCCCGCCTCCGCGCGCCAAGTCTCGACACACCAGCACGGAGAAGGAGTCACAGCTTGGAACGACAGGGGGCCGGATTTTCATAATGGAATCTTAAAGGTGTTAATTACTATTGGTATTACTCCTGGATATTAATGAATGTTCAAAATATGTTCATATAAATATTTTTCAAGGATTTGCAGTAGTGCTGGAGACTTTCCCTCAGAATGTCAAAAATTTTTAAATTAGACTAAATGAATAGGGTTAATACATTAATTTTGTAAAATTGTATTTAGTAACATGTAAATATTTTAATGTTGTTTGATGTTTGATTTGTGTATTTTTAGTAATTCCTTAGAAAACGCTTCCACCGGAAGTATTTCATGTATTCCTAAGTAGCAAAATAAATATTCTATTCTATTTACATATGCCCAGAACTGGCGTTTCTTGTACTTCAAGGAATTTGGTTAACGATATTAGTTTTGTTACTTACACAGTAACTCCTAAAATGATTCATACTAGTGTAGCCTTGCGATTAGTCTCGCATTTGGAAACGCATTCTCGGAATCCTTCACTTAACCGTATGCAGGAAAAGTAAGTTTGCGAAATTTGTTTTCATACCTATCGAGTTATTCCCACTCCTATCACGGAGGGGGAGGTGCCTGAAAGAACCGAACCACTCAAATTTATAAAGTCTCAAAATATCTCATTTTGTTGATTACGGCGCGTGACGAGCATAATGGTATCCTACGTGACGAACATAATTGTTGACGAGAGGTCTCAGACCTCGGAGGCTTGTTTTTATGGAAAGCAACGTTTTTCGAGTTATGCATCGAAGTTAAGGAACGGACCGTAAAGTGGGCCGTGTGTTTCGGGGATGGATTTTCACCTACCGAATTCTGTCGCGCTTTATTCGCACAAATATGAGTATTTATGAAGTGGAAATGGAATTCGTCACCTTTCGTTTAAATTATTTCCTTTGACGCCATTTTAGGTTGGTTGGTTATGAGAACGGTTAAATGTGTGTACTACAGAAGTAAATAAGTGATTTTCTGGATTTAAAAAATGCAATATCTTTGAGACTTTGAGTCTTTATTGAGGAGGTCGTGGAGATGATCGGGTTGCGGGAGGGAGGGGAAAGGTGGGGGAAGGAGACTTGGCTGCGCGCTAGGAACATGTGCCCCCTCCTCTTGCATAACGCACTTTTTAGCCTCTTGTTCCGCGGCACGGAGCCGACGACGCTCGTCCGTTCGTCACGGGATGCGGTCGGGTTTCTTTGGAGAACGCTTTCCAGCAAGAACTTTCATGTTGTAAATCAATTTCACTTTTACGAACTAAAAACACTTGCAAATTCTTTTCAGACACTGAAAGTGAATTATGCGAATTATGAATTACGACAGAATAATCTTATTTGTGACAATTACAAATTGTTGCAAACTTTGGCAACTATTATCTAATACCCTGAGGGGAAAAATGTATGAAGTGAATATCTGAAATAATTTTCATTATCGGTACTGTCTCAGATTAATTTGCATTTCCTAGATGTAAATACCTTAGCCCATGATAAACTTTAGCTTCATACGAGCCGATGAAAAACATTTTCCGATTAAACTTTTTTTCGTGCAGTCATCATTTTCAAATAACTCGCCGTGCAGATAAATTTCTATAGGTGAATAATTTTGATTTGCATGGGTCATGGCAGTTTCCGGAGCCAATCACGAGTCTGACTTCAACATTAATAACCTCAAATAAAAGTAAACACGCAATCGAAATGCTGTTTGTGAGATGAATCTCGGAGCGACCAGCCGATAATAATTAAAATAACAAAGTTAGCAAATATATAATGAACAAATAGTGCACAACTGAGAACTGACTACAGAAATCCCAAGCCTATCATCCATTATATTCTCGAAGGGAAGCAGATGGAATATAAAGGAAATGGTGGAAAAAAATGTAATCCACTTCTGGGAGATCACATGTTAACAGAGTTAAATATCTAAGAAAAGGAAAAAATGCGGAATCCTTCTAAAACCATGTTATAATAAAAGGTGTACGACAATATAATGATAACCCACATTTCACACCTAAAAATAAAGGTCTTAAAATTTCCCCAGAAACGTGATTCATTATGCGAATGAATAATGTGCGATTTAATTGAGCACCTCTAAAATTCGTCATTTTCTCTAAGAATCCGTAATGCATAAATAGAGATGTGTCTACATTATCATAAACTTTTTTTCTCTGGCAAGTATATTTTTGAAGAAAGTGCTTTATTATTATATTACCACAAACCGCTCAATGCGATCGTATAAGTATATCTTTCCTTTTAACCATACACAATTACTAAATTATAGTCAATATTTCAAATTGCTCAAAGCATTCAGATTATTGTTCCAATGAAGAGGCAGATTTATCTTCTCCGGATATATTTTGGAAGTTCTTCTAAACTCTCTTGGAGAACTAATATTAATCGTAGTCTTTGTAACAAATATCCAGCGAATAGCTAGAGAAAGCTAGAGAATTGTTTCTCATCCTTCTGGAACCCTACCTGTCGGGCACAACCAATGGAAACATTTGTCAGATGAAACTGATAGCAAACGTTGCATCGAGAGTGGATAGGCGCCCGCGACGGAGGGAGACAAGGACGAACGAATGGATGCCGGGAGATTAGGAATATCGGACTGGGAAGGAGGGACGAACGGGCGGAGGAGTGGGGGTTGGGGAGGGAGGCTGCGCATGTGGTAGGCTTATAGAGCGCGAGTGGAGCGATGTCTTCATTGACGGCGTTCCGCAGGGACTTTTTGCCAGGCCGTTCCTCGGCGGCGGCAGCAGCAGCACGCCTCGCCACTCACGTCGCCCCCACACCCGGTTAATCGGGTGGGAACTGCGTCCGCGCCCGCAGAAGCGACGGCGTGCAAATCTCTGCGCCTGCCGACAGTTATCTCCATGTTTTTATTCCAACGAAGCTTCAACAGTATTTTAATTTGGAGAAAATTTCTTAAATCCTATCGTTAATGTTTTGCAATGTAATGCATTTTGCAATGTTAATATTGGTTTTGCAATGTTAATGTTGTGCAATACGACACGGAGTTTTAGTAAATATAGCTACATAATTATCCTAAATTAAGTACGTGCAACATAAAAACTTCTGTCTCTCCACAGAGTCGACTTTTTTTTTTGCAAAATGGTGTTTAGGGACTGCAGTAAATCCTTCAGTTCAGGTTGTGTAAAAAAATGTAGTAATGTGAGTTTGAAATGAAAATTTATTTGGTTTTAACAAAATGCGAAGAATTGCGATAACATAAACCTGTGTAATGTGTAACCTAAATATCGTATTTGTATCCAAAATAATACAGAGTTTTTGCAAGACGGGAAACCAATGTCGTAGTAGTAAACATTATCGTCAATAGGAATTAACTTATCTTCAGAAAAATGACTTGTGCTTGGGATAACTTTTAGCTGAAAGAGAGTGTTTCATGGTAGCTATTCAGAACCAAGTAGTATCAACTAAAAACTACCGTAAATTTATTCTGAAAGGCCCTAACGTTCAGTATATACAAAACGACAAGATGACGTTCGTGAAGTGGTTTATCAGCAACTATGCCACAATAATAACCTTTTGACGGGTAATCGAACATCATATTATAAGTATACACCCGAACCTGTCATTGACAAATAATGACAAAATGTAAAGGAACAGGTCCATCATAACAGATAGGTCTGTATCGTTTATTAAACCGGACATTGTATGGCATGATAAGAAAAACAAGGTGTATCTGATTGATGCCGCGGTCCCTCTAGCTCACAATATCCCAAAGAAAAGGAGTGAAACAATTCTAAAATTTCAACCTCTGGCAAATGAGATAAAGGAAATGTGGAGCGACGTGGAAATTCTGACGATTGTACCAATAATTCTAAGGGCCACTGGTGAAATTCCTAGGTTCCTGCATGAATCCCTGGCTGAACTGCAACTGAAGAAGGGGTTATACATCCAGCTGTAGAAGATTGTTGTACTAGACACATGTAACATCATGAGGAAGTTTCTGAACATTGATGGTTGATCCAGGGCTGAATATGACAGTTGAAACGTGTATCTCTTGATCATGGTAACCGAGATGCATGTGTGGAAACAAGTTAAAATGTGATGATGATGATAATAATAATAATAATAATAATAATAATAATAATAATAAGGATGATAATAATAATAATTTGTGCAATTAACGTTATCATTTATATTATCACTTCAAAATTGACTGTTACACGCTCAATGTAAGTACTCCCAGAACCCCTGGTAGCGCCTGTGGTCTACACGTACTGCAAAGGCTGGAGGGTTGCCTATAATCAGGGGCTCAAGTAAGTTAAAACGTCGACTATTACACTTTCGCCCTGTACAATGTAAGAAAACGAAAATGAGAAGATTTCGTGCATAAATATCAATTCGAATATTGAACGTTATTCAGTTAGAAAATTTTAAGATATTGAATTTAAAAATTACAGGACATTTTGCTCCAACTTGTGTTTCCGTACGATTTTCAAAGTTCGAGCATATAACATCAGACTTCAAAATATTTCCATCAGAGGGGTGGTAAATACAAATGCAGCCCTTCGATTGAAAAACGAAAGCAAGGAGGGTGCGACCTGACTCAACCGCGCATCTACAGACCCGCTCGTCTGCGATAAGCACGGACGGGTTCAACGATCTATAGTGGGCACGATGCTCGAATTTCCGGGAGAGATAGGAGATTGTAGGGCGCGTCGGTGCCGACGCTGCCAGCGCTCCATTTTGCATGGAGCTAACGGCTGGGGTTTAGGTTGTCCAAATGGTGTTCGGTGTTTCTCTTTCCGATCATGTAAAATTGAGAAATAATAATAATAATAATAATAATAATAATAATAATAATAATAATAATAATAATAATAATTTGGTCGCGAATTGGCCATCTACGGACCACGCGAACGTGCAGTTGTAGCCACCGAGGTTCAGTCATATTTTTTTTCGGGATATGCATGTGACTTTATTGGAGGGGGGATCAGCATTTCTACGCTGAGTCCATTTTTACACTCCAGAGTTCTAGCCCTGGGGGATATTATTATTATTATTATTATTATTATTATTATTATTATTATTATTATTATTATTATTATTATTGTTATTATTGTTATTATTATTATTATTATTGTTGTTATTATTATTATTGTTGTCCAAATAGTACGCAAAAATAGTCACTAAACAAGAGAGTGACTTTAGCACTCTACATTTCATCCACCCCTTCACCTTCATGTGGTGGACCTGATAAGCAGATAAACCTGCGTGGAAGTTGGGTATCAACCCCAGCGATGATCAGGTCGGTGAACTGACGAACGAGGTGGGGTTGGGGAAGGCTATACCCTAGCGCCACACATGAGAAAGGGTTCCTCGACTGGAGAAAGTCATAGCACGACGTTTCTCTGACGGCGGCAGGGGAAGAGCCAACTGAAAAGCCAATAACCCCAGTGATAAGGTAACTTGCATTCAGGACCGGCGAAAGAGGTGGTGTGGTGGATAGTACTTCCCAGGAAAAAAATCAATAAATATTGAGGAAAATTGAGGAAAAATCCAATTTAACATATTTACACCATCAAACTGGTAGAAAAAAATATTTTCGAAATCTACCAAAAACATTATTCAATATTGAAACTTCGCACGCGATGCGCAGTAGTGACCTCGCGTAGTATGTTTATGTGGCTGTGTCCCATTGTATCCAAAAGAACCGATAATAGACCGGTTTATTGTTGAGGGTTCCGAGATAAACGAGGGAATGGGAAAACTGGTGAATCAGTCAAACGCGAAAGAGAAGCACGATGTAGCCTGCGAGTACATCGGACTTAACCCTGAAAAATATTAATGAAAACCCGAAGAGTTTTAAACTGGAAGGAGAAGTGATCTGTTGCTAGCAAGTAAAAAATATAGAAATAAATTATTAATGTGTTTATATAAATTATTAATTTAAAATATTGAATAAACTACATATTTTATACCTTTATTATGTTTTCTTTATTAAAGTTTAAATACAGTAAAAATTACATGACACCACCTATGGTACTACTCATCTGAAATGTACACGTTTCGCCGGCCCTGCTGGCATTACACCTGGCTATAGATAAAAAACAGTGGCCTCTGGTGACATTTTTTCTGGGGAAGCAATTACATTTCAGATGGAAGATTTTTACTTTCTCGTATACGTACGTATATACGGAGTAATATACGTAGTATAGAGGAAATTATGAATGGTGCTGCGGAAAATCGATTTCGATATTTCAACGGAAATGCACGTTTTGGGGTCCCCTGATACCGAAAAAGTGGTTTTTTCAAAACGTCCGTGTGTCTGTCCATTCGTCGGTCTGTCTGTGAACACTACTAACGCCCAACCCATGCGAAGGAATTGTTCCAAATTGAAGATTTGTATACATTATTGCATTTGTAAGTAGAAGTGCTTCAAATGACTTCAAAATAAGCTTTTGGAAAGCTCAATGGATTCCTGTGAAAAAGAGCTTCGAACGCATTTACAGTAACGCTTAAACGCAATTTTCTTGAAAACGGCTCTAAATGTTTCAGTAAAAATTGCTACTTAGTACAAGATTATACCCTGTTTTAATATTCTTAAAGTAATTTTTCGGTTCTGTTATTAGGAAACCGAAAAGTTTACAATTTTTTTTAAAAGTTTGGACGACGATAGATGGCAGCTGGCAAGATGATGGGGCAAGACCGAAATACAGCAAGGAATTTAGAAAACCTTACTACGAGAAAGTATGTGGTATTCTGTAGCAACACTAGTTAATTATTCACATGGAAAAGACAACATATGGATAATTCAAACACTGAATCGATAAGCACATGCAGAGCCCACCACACGCGCGCAGTGAGTCATGCCGCATGCAACTGGCTGATTGCTTCCAAAGGCGAGCTCCACTGAATGAGCCAGCGCGCACCCACCACACGCGCCAGCGTATCAACGCATGAGACGCTGGATGCTGTCAACCCAGTGCTTTCAAAGAGCATTACAGGCGAACTCTACCCTTATCTATTGGCAACAATCACAATTACGTGCTCATTTTGGAAAGAGAAGATTGGACGAGCCCTGTTTAAACTGTTTTGACTCGGATTAAATGATTCTAAATTACTAGCCAAGTGGTATTAAAATATAACATACCCTTGGAAATGATTTTCCGTGGTTTCTCTGATCAACACCTGGCTAATGCCGGAGCAGTACCCTAAAAAACGGGCCACGGACCGCGCGCGACCTTTCCTTCCTCTTCCTTGCCCTATCCTCTCCCCTTACACATACACTTACACTAACATGCACTACACTACCCAATATTCCGGGAGGCCGATCGGGAGCTTAGAGCTTGTCCCGGCGGGGGCGGTGCCCCGCTGGTGGGAGATTTCTGGTTAGGGGGAAACCCCACTAGCCGATGGTAGGTCGGCGCCTGATCTCGCCATCCAGTGGGGATGATCACCGCCATCTCCTGAGAAAAAACAGGCACTACACTAACGGGACTAATGACCAAAGCAGTTGACGCGTCTGGAAACACGAAAAAGTCAATCAATCAACCAATCTTGGAAATGATAGGGAAAGCAATGCCTCCCTTGCTTCCATGGAAAAAAAATTGTTGCATAAGATAAAGACACGAAGTATGGGTTATGAAACCTCGAGAAAAGTGCCGCTGTATGGCGAGCTCCGGAATGCAGTTGAAGCTGGTGCAGGGTGTGCAGAGTGGGCGAACCACTGAAATAACCAGTTGGAGAACCACTGGAATAACCAGCTTCAAATATCGAAGCACAGAGATCACTTCACCACCAGTTAGTCTGCCTCTGTTCTTGAAGACTAAAAGACCGAACCAGACTCCTGTAGAGACCCGTTACAAGTGGCAACACAAAGAAAACTATGACTTATTACGGGCATATGAAGGATGTTCCTAAGGTGGATGTGCCCATTCAAGAAATAATAAAGTAGAACAGAGTAACAGATGTCACCAATCAAGCAGATAGCTTCAGCTGATGAAGTGACTACAAAAGCAGAAAAAGTACTTGAAATGAGAAGAGATTTGGAGAAAATTCTCAAAGCGTTTTACGGAACATCCCAACAGTCGAAAACCTCTACCAAAATACACCTAAAAAAACTACATTTCAACTTCATAATTTCAGCTCCACAACAACTTCATCGTTAATAATATCCTTACAGAAAAAAGTATTGATTTATATGCAGCACATGATTCTACTATTACTACCCTTACAGCACACACCCATTTTGGGAGGCAACATCTATCACTGGTAGATACAACTTCTACTACGCACGTGCATAAACATACATATTGTGTTTGCTGATGCCCTGAGCCACCTTTGCCGGAAATATGTATCGTTAGTCCCGTGGGGTGCATCACTGAACCGTACTTTCTGTCTGATTGACTGTTGTGTCCCATCCATCATAACAATCATTCGCTGTAGAGCGTCTTCTCCTTCGTGTTTAACGGGAAGTCGTGATGCATTGCTCTGTAAAAGGTAACGTTGATTGATTGATTTAGTGATTCCGGGCGCGTCAACTGCCAAGGTAATTATTCCGTTAAGTGTAGTGCATGTTTTCATTGGGAGATGGCAGTGATCGTCCCTTGCTGGCTGGGAGATCTGGCGCCGACTTGTTGGCTTGCGGGGTTTTCCCCAATATCTCCCACCAACTTGGCACCGCACCAGCCGAGGCAAATTCTAAGCTCCTGACTGGTCTCCCTAAGTATAAATAAATAAAAATAAATAAATAAATGTCTATTTGGTGGCAGGCTCATTTAGCCTGCTCTTCCGCCTGACCACTTTCAAAATTTATATTACAATAGTACATAATAAAGGAAGTCATTCAATGAAAAATACGCACGCAATTTGATGCAGGTATGGTAGTGTAGTGCTTGTAAGTGTGACTGCGTGTAAGTAAGCGAAGATAGGACAAGGAAGAAGAAGGAAAGATCGCATGCGGTCGATGGCCCTTTTGCTAGGCTACTGCTTCGGCATTCGTCTCGTGTTGATCGGAGAAATCTCGAAAACAGCCAACCAAAGCAGCCTTACGCGAAAATACATCAGTGACTGAATTCGACATAGTTATAGCTGGT
This sequence comes from Teleogryllus occipitalis, assembly GCA_011170035.1. Taxonomy (NCBI): domain Eukaryota; kingdom Metazoa; phylum Arthropoda; class Insecta; order Orthoptera; family Gryllidae; genus Teleogryllus; species Teleogryllus occipitalis. Next base: position 28,043 of record BLKR01015961.1, read on the forward strand.
GTCGAAAATCCTGCCACCGTCGGAACTGTAACCTTAGGATCTCCAGTTCAGAGGCACTAGAGACATCAGTTGATGCCCTGAGCCACCTTTGGCGGAAATATGTAACGTTAGTCCGTAGGTTGCATCACTGAACCGTGTCCAAGAAGGCTTACCCGTTCAGAGAGCTCGGAGAGGGGGGCGGCCCACGCAAGCAGTGTGACAAGCGCCATCCGCGTTTTACGCGATGCATATTTTATGTTGGGGAGCAGAACGTGCTAATTAGGGATCATCAACGGTCTGATGTAATGTATCTCAAGAAAGCAAATGAGAAACATGAATCTGTCGCGCTCCCATACAGCAGTGTTCATGGAGCCGATGGCAATCGATGCAGCTGAGCTGAGCCGAGCCCTATCCGGCGGATAGGTCTCCCGCAGCGGCACCACGTGCGTCGCCAAAGCGCGGAACGCGACGCGGCACGCCCCTGCCCCGGCTTCCGCCAGCTGCGCTCCGCCCCGCCCCGCCCCCTCCGCTCCTCCCGCCCCGCCCAGCAATGTGCCGACCGGGCGCCAGGCTGTCTCGTGCGTCGTCCCGCGCCCCCGCACCGCCTCCGCACCGCTTCGTAACTGCTCGCCGTGCCACGCCACAACATGCCACGCCCCGTTCTACCCGCCCCGCCCCACCCTGTCCGCCCTGCTTTGCCCGCCCCGCTCTGCTCGCCCTGCCCGCTGCCCGCGCCTGCTCTGCCCTCCTGCTCCCTCCCCGCCTGCCCTGCCTCTCTGCCCGCCCCGCTCTGCCCACCCCGCCTCCTCTCGCCCCGCTCTCTCGCCCGCTCTGCCCGCCCCGCTCTGCCCGAACCGCTCTGTCCGCCCCTCCGCTCTGCTCGCCTCGACTTCCCCGCCTCGCCTTACCCGTCCCGCTCTACCCGTCCCGCATTGCCTGCTACGCTCTGCCTGTTCCGCACTACCCGCCCCACTCTGCCCGTCCAGCTCTACTCGCTCTGCCCGCCCCGCTCTGCCCGTCCCGCTCTGGTCACCCGCTCTGCCCACCCCGATTGCCCGCTCCGCTCTGCCCGTCCAGCTCTACTCGTCCCGCTCTGCCCGCCCCGCTCTGCCCGTCCCGCTCTGGTCACTCCGCTCTGCCGACCCCGATTGCCCGCCCCGTTCTGTCCGACTCTCTCTGCCCGCCCCGATCTACCCGGCCCACTCTGTCTCGCCCCGCTTTGCCCGCACGCCTTGCCCGCCCCGCTCTGCGCGCCCCACTCTCCCCACCCCGCTCTCCCCATCCCGCTCTGCCCACCCCGCTCTGCCCACCCTGCTCTGCTCACCCCGCTCTGTCCACCCCGCCCTGCCCACCCCCTGCTCTGCCCAACCCGCTCTGCCCGCCCGCTCTTCCCGCCCCGCTTGTCCTCACTCCGTTCATCAAGTACCTCCTCGCTCCGATCCTGTCCGGGCGCCACCTCTCACTCCACCCCGCTCCTCAACGCCCCTCCGGCCACCCTCCCACTCCACATCCATCCACTCCGTTTCACCCCACTCCAATTCTCCTATCCTGCTCCGCCTCGCCTCGTTGTGCTTCTATCCACCCGGCCCCAACCCACCCCACTGTGTCCCGCCCCAACCCCTTGTCTCCCTCCGCCGCGCCGGCCGGGCGCCAGGCTGTCTCGCGCGTCGCCCTGCCGCGGGCGTTGAGCGTGGGCGGCGACAGCTGCGCCCCGCGTCGCGTCGCGTCGCCTGCTCCGCGCGCTTTTTTCCGCCTCTGCGAACGCCAGTGCGCGTTCACGCCCGCGGTCAAGGCCGCGCCATCGCTGGCGGCGTCGCCGCGGAAGGCAGCAGATCTCGCCCGATCGGAGCACTCGCCGCTTCCAGCCAAGCAATACGCGCCGTTCCTAGCGCAAGAGCATTTTGCACGCTTACAGTGCCTTTGTTGCAGCAGCGGCAAGCGGTAAGATTAGCGAGAATAGCGGAGCGAGAGCGTCTCCGTGGAAACAAGTGGAAGGTTTACGTTGACAGCACGGCAGTCTATGGTCCAGCGCAGCGACAAACGATAAGATCGGAGAAGACTCGTTGGTAGGTTTTGCCTGCTAGTGTCGCAGCTGATCACAGCTGTGGATAATGCAAGAGGTAAATTGCTTTTAAAAGAAACGCTAATAACGGCCTGATATCTTTTTCTGAGGAGTGCCATATGGGACTGAAGGAATAAAAATCCCCACCATATATTCGTTTTCGACAAAATGTAAGTTGAAGTTGTCTCCGTCATAACCACATCACGTACATTTTTATTGGCATTTTGACATTTGTAATGACTCTAGTAGTACAACACAAATCATTTAATTGTTGGAGTATCCGCATTTCGTGGTCATACGGAAGAGCAGGCCTCATGGTCTGAGTCTCGCCACGTACAATAAGGCATCAATTCAATTTGGTTTTTTATTATTGAGAAATTTTTGAAAATTAAATGGTGATTCGGTAAAATGGTAAAATGCAAATACCGATTTCTCCATTAATTACGTTCTCTTCATCCGACCATCCGCGATTGCGAAGACTCACCATGGACTCGTAGGAGCGCTGCTCCATCATGAAAGCTGCTACCGGTCAATCTCTCTGTTAATCATCTACCGATATTTTCATCATTGTCACTGCTCGTGCACATGAACGTACACTTACTCGCAGTTGGGAGTACGTCGCTGTAACGTCCAAGATCAAGAGCTCCTAGAGCAAAAGTAATATTCTACGACTGTAATCGAAAGATTCTTGGCTGTCTACGAGACGCATCGTCCTGAAAATGGTGGCCATCCTGTACTAAACAGCGAGCAGTGCAGCCTCTGACCGGGAGGTCCTAGGTTCGAGTCCTGATGGCGGCAGGATTTTCGACACTAGCTTTTCAGCTAGGTCGAATTCAGTCGCTGTCTGGAGAAGAATTCTAGCGGCCGGCTGCTCTGATCGTTAGTTTTCCGTGGTTTCTCCGATCAACACCAGGCGAATGCCGGAGCAGTACCCTAACAAACGGGCCACAGACCAAGCGCAATCTGTCCTTCCCATTCCTTGTCCCATCCTCTCCCCTTACACACACACACTAACATGCACTACACTACCACATAGTGGTAGTCGGGAGCTTAGAGCTTGTCCCGGCTGGGGCGGTGCCCCGTTGGTGGGAGAGTCCTGGTTAGGGGGAAATCCCACTAGCCGACGGTAGGTCGGCGCCGGGTCTCGCCCTCCAGCGGGGGAAGATCACCGCCATCCACCGAGAAAAAAACATGTACTACACTAACGGGACTAATGACCAAAGCAGTTGACGCGCCCGGAAACACGAAAAAATCATTCAATCAATCATGCGAGCAGTGCACCTTCGCGCGTTTCGTGTGAAGAATGTTGCAGTATGACGGCCCAAGAACACGGAGAGCCGAAAATGTACAAACCTTGTGGGTTCGAGTGACAATGGTGGCGGAACTGCAATCTCAGCTAAGTAGTTGCATCAAGGCTGTCCATTGCCTGGAGGATAGTTCTAGAGGCCGGGCGCTCTGATGAATCGTTTACGAGGATTCCTCCAATCAATTTAAGACGGATGAAGGAGGAGTAAGCCGATGGTCATGGATTGCAGGGGGAACCGTCGTCTGCTGTCAAAGGTTCTTGGTGGTCGGGAAAATCCACCCAGACCTCAGTTTCCCAGCGGAACTCACGTAGTTAGTACCAGTTTGGTGCGGTGAGTAAGCGGTGCTAAGCTCCTGATTGCTCGGGCTCTCCAGGATAACCCAGCAGTTCGATCTCTACCTGTCGACCATGGAGCAGGATTGGGGATGGAGCTTCATTGTCTCAATCCCACATACATAGAAACCAGATGGAACTCTTTGAAATTAAATTCGTCAGGTTGATCATATTTCAGGTGAAACTCGCGTCGTTAGTGTCAACATCGAGATGGGTTGAGGGCTTCGAGCCACTCTGGCGTCTGCCCGAATGGTCCTCCAGTTGAGCTCATGGCTTCGTCGTGGCAGTACCCGATATTCAAGGGTAGTAAATAGGGATTTCTCCCTGCACAATGCCACTTAATTCGACTCCGATGCTCGATTAGAAAGCTCGTGGCCCTAAGCTGACAGGGTGGCCCTACCCAGTACTATTTGGGGAGGCATTCGTCTGGGAGGTGGCGTGCCAGCGAACCGACTGCCAGCCTGGCAGAGCATTAGTGCTACTTGAGGGCTGTGTGGATAGAATCTTAAGACTCCGTTCTGATGCGAGTTAACTCCCTCCTGGTATTAACTAAAGCGTACGATAGGAAATTCGCTTTCCCTGAGCGCAAGGATACAGCACTCGATTACAGGCGATTCTTTCTCTCGTTGTTCTTAGGACAGGATGGTGATTTGAACTCTCAACCCTCAACCTCCATCTCCTGCAATCGAGATCTCGGGATTAGTGATAGGTATGCAGCCTCCAAAAGGAAACCTAGACGCCTATTCTTCCGAAGCAGTCGTATCGCGTTTGTCTGAAATAATACAAGGAACCCAGTTCTTACCGCTTTTGAGTTCTCTTCGCAGTTACTAAGAGAGTGCGTTATTCTTTCCATAGTGCTACTGCATTACTTAAGTCTTTTTCCTGGAAAGCAGGTCCTTGCTTCTTTATTGCTCTCAAATGGAGCTGCTAAGAATCGTTTCTATGAATTCCAAGGAGCGTAGCTTCCGCAAATAACCATTGTGTTTTTCGCATAACAGGAACACATGACTCCAAATGTATTTAAAAAGTGAAGACGTGATCCTAAAAGTATTAATTAATATTATTCAGTAATGGGATATGTGGCCTCTACTTTCTTAAGCTAGAAATAAATTTACGTCAACAAATATGACCTATCTCCGCACAGTTATTGGTGGCGGAGATGTTGGAGACTATTTATACAATGCTTCTTTTCTCTCAATCATCGTATTGCGAAGTGTTAGACATTTATGAATGTTCTTCTCGTCAAACAACATTAATTGTTTATGTCTACTTAAGAATTAAATTTTAAAACCGCTATATTCAATGTATTGAACATGCTATATGAAGTTTTAAAATTGAAGTAGAAACTTGAGAAACATGTTTGATATATTAATGCAAGTAATATTTGTATTTTAATAGTACAACGGTAATTTAAAATGTTTCAAACGTGTAGACTTTAATAAAATCTGTGGTAAATTGTGTCACCATTTGTTTACTTGTGAACAACTGTATGAATTATATATGATGACCAATAATCTTCCGAAAGCGATGCTGGGATATTAAAAAAAATTAATACTTATATTAGATCTTTGCCTCTGATGTTATAAAGTACCTACAAAAACAAGTGTAACAGCATTTGTCACGGGTGTCGTGAAGATGTAGCTAAGAGTGTCCTCTCTTTCGGTCTCTTCGACCCTTATGAGCAGAGCCCGAATTTGTATACAAATGCACATGTGTTTGCCAATTGTCACACACCTTTACGAATTTGCTTCTCGAACTATTTTCTCGAAATATCTTTAAAATTTGTACGATAATAAGAATGATTTTATCGCGTCAAAGAGCAAGCAATTTAAAATTAATTTTTGTTGCACAATTCCTGTCTCAAAAATAATTAAGTGAATTACAGAAAGCGCTCAAGGAATTATACCAACCACACAATTTATGAAAAACAGAAAGTTTCATTTTCAATTAAATAATGTTTTATAATCATTGGCAAAACTTATTGACTTGAAAACTAGAATTGTAAAATGCACACGTAAGAACACATAAATCATAATAAATTAACACAAAAAGATTACTCTCACAAAAGTTCAGTCTAATAATAGAAAGAAAATAAGAGTATTGCTTGAGTCTTTTCAATGATCACAAATATTATTTGTTTTTACTTTCTCGCTCTTACTTCATAATAAGAGAAAAACTCTTATTGCCAGACCCAGCTAATGATGTAGATAAATCTTATTCCTATATATAGTAAATTACTTCATCTAACACGTTGAGTATCTCAAATCTATACGTAGTCAGGATCCATGTTTTATGGGTCCTTGACACCGAAAAATCGATTGTCAGCAAAACGTCTTAAAAAGAAAGCCATGTGCATATTTTTTTAAAGAAAGAGTAGTTTTCTTTCAGTTTCTATTTGAAGTTAATGCAATTTTTTTTAAAAAGTTCTCAGAAACCGCTTCACTGTTACGTCTTCACCACTTCTGAACCACTTCACAGGGACACTTAAAACAATGGCGCAGGTCTTGATTTCATTGATCTCTCTGAAGTTTGGAAAATTTCAGTACCTAGTTAGGAATAATGCGAGAAAGTATATGATGTAAAACCACTAGTTTGATGTTGCACTGGACTTGAGCGTCGACGTCTGGCTTTTTAAGCAAGAACTCAGTATAGAGTTTTGTTTGCATAACGTGAAATTGGTTAACTAAAGGGTGATTTCCGATTATTTTAAATTGTATTATAATATATTGCAAGAAAATTATAAGTAAATAATCAATCATCTCGAGAGAGGAGTGTATTTTGCACGTGGTTCGACGGTGAACTGTTAGAGTATAAGTAGACATTGCTCTATTTTAAAAAAGTTGTGCTATTGCAATTTTTCTTATTACTCGCAGAACTGATGCAACTGATGTACGATGCTCGTCTAGCCACGTCCTTCCTGATTAACCATGTCAATCTCATCGCATTGAGAGACAAAATGAAGACATTCCACTACTTCTCCAAAAACACAAGGTAATGAAATAATACTTATCATATAGTATTCAGGGTGAATGAAAATTATACTTTTGATAGATTAATAAAACAATTAGGTATATAATAAACCAGTAATTTTGTGAACTGTAGATACCACATGCGAAAGGATTCAATGCATATACGTCACACTAATCCTTGCAAATATGAATGACTTCCAACAACATTTATGCAAAATTCAAAGAAAATCAAACGTTTTTCGTTATCACTACGTACCAAAGAAATTTAAGAGCAGGTATAAAGAGTAACAGCCGATATGAAAAGACATCTCTCTTTGCTCCGTCCGAATTGTACAGGTATTAAACCAATTAAACTGAATTTGTGCTGTTCGCGCATCATCAAATTTCCAACAAAAAATATTTTTACGTTCTCATATACGTACGTATATACGGAGTTAAATACGGAGTATAGAGTAAGTTACGTATTCTGCTGAAAATCAATTTCGAGATTTCAACGGAAATACACGTTTTAGGGTTCTTTAATGCCGAAAAAGTGTTGTTTTTTTAAAGCGTCCGTCTGTCGTCCGTCTGTGAACACTGTCCGCCCGTCTGTCTGTAAAAAACACTAGCGCCTAAATCATACGTAGGATTTTTTTCCAAAATGGATATTCCCCGGTCGAAACTGACTCGACTCAAGGCGCAGTGATTTTGAAAAACTTTCTTCAAAATTTGGGGGTACTTTACATGAAGACCTCCGGACATTTTCAAATTTTTCTAAAAAAGGCCCTAATTTTTTTCTTTCAATTTCTTGAAAGAATAGAGTGAAATACACTTATAAAGGTGGCATAGGTCCGATTTTCGCTGTTAACGTTGAATTTTCGAAAATTTCAAAAGTTTGATTTTTTCAGCGTCTTTCTACAACTACAAAATTGAAAATAGATATTTTTCCGTCAAATGAACTTTGTTGTTCATAATTAATTCTTTTTTTAATTAAGGTCATGTAATTTTTTTTGAAAATTTTAGTACTTTTTGCACAATATTGCGTGCAATATTTGTAATTTAAAAAAAATACAAAAACAAGATTTTCTCAAGAAACGGCTCCACATTTTTTCTTTAAACTATTGATACCGATAGTGATAAATGCACTCTATAAAATGACACAAACGTCACATTGCTTTATTTTGTTTTTTGCAAAAATTACAAAAATATATTTTTTTAACTTGCATCTCACATCTTTTACATTAGCGGCAATTTGATTGATTGATTTTTTCGTGTTTCCGGGCGCGTCAACTGCTTTGGTCATTAGTCCCGTTAGTGTAGTGCATGTTTTTTTCTCGGGAGATGGCGGTGATCTTCCCCCGCTGGATGGCGAGATCCTGCGCCGACCTACCGTCGGCTAGTGGGGTTTCCCCCTTACCAGGATTCTCCCACCAGCGGCGCCCCGCAGCCGGGACAAGCTCTAAGTTCCCGACCGATCTCCCGGAATATGTGGTAGTGTAGTGCATGTTAGTGTAAGTGTGTGTGTAAGGGGGAGAGGATAGGACAAGGAAGAGGAAGGACAGATTGCGCGCGGTCCGTGGCCCGTTTTTTAGGGTACTGCTCCGGCATTCGCCTGGTGATGATCGGAGAAACCACGGAAAACTACCGATCAGAGCAGCCGGCCGCTAGAATTCTCCTCCAGACAGCGACTGAATTCGACCTAGCCCACAAGCTAGTGTCGAAAATCCTACCGCCGTCAGGACTCGGACCTAGGACCTCCCGGTCAGAGGCGCTGCAGTGACATCAGTTGATGCACTGAGCCACCGCTCCCTTTGGCGGCAATTTGTTTGCATTATTGTATTTAGCAGTACACGTTCTTTAAATATTGTCACATGATGTTTTTCGAAAACTCAACAGTTTTCTGTTAAAATGAGCTCAAATTTCCGCATTTTCAGAATCGCTCAAACACCATTTTCTCAAAAAATGTTTCCAAATTTGTTCTTTAAACTTTTCCAACAATTTGCTAATTGCACTGTTGAAAATGACATAATGTCTATTATGGGTATTCTTTTGCTTTTTTTAAAAAAAAATTACACAAATGTATTTTTTTAAATATCTCTCGGCGTTAAAATTCACATTTACAGCGATTTGTAACCACTATTGCATTTGTGAGTAGAAGTGCCTCAAATTACTTTAAATTCAGTTTTTCGAAAAGTCATTAGATTCCTGTGAAAAAGAGCTTCGAATTTCGCATTTACAGTAAGGCTTGCTCCCAATTTTGTTTTAAACGACTAAAAAAATTTCGTTGAAAATTTCTATTTAGGACAAAGTTTTACTCTTCCAATTTTTTCAAAGAATATTAAATTCTTGGAGTAATATTTTGGTTCTACTTTTAGGAAACTAAAAAGTAGAGAAAATATAAAAAAAATTGCTTTGCGCAACGACAGATGGCAGCTGGCAAGAGATTTGGCAAGACCATTAAGTCAGTCCACACCAAGGAAATTAGAAAACTACTACGAGAAAGTAGTACTGCGCCATTCTGTTGCACCATTAGTATATTTATATGATTCTATCATAATCAAACAAGGCTATAGCTTACGCGTAAAGATTAGCTTCACCACGCACAAATCGCGCTGTCAAATATTTTCGTAACGTGATTGAAGATCTCAGAAGCTCTCAGGTCCCCAACGTGGTGCGTATGTGAATTGACAATTTATATCCACGCTATGCATAACAGTCGATTGATTAGTGATTCCGGGCGCATCAATTGCTAAGGTTATTAGTCCCATTAGTGTAGTGCACTTTTTTCGTGAGAAATGGCGGTGATCTTCCCTCGCTGGATGGTGAGATCCGGCCTACGCCGCCTTGCGAGAGTTTTCCTGCGCCAGGTATCTCCCATCTGCGGGAACACCCCACTGATGCAAGCCCACCTGGGACAAGCTCTAAGCTCCCGACCGGTCTTTCGACAAGTGTGGTAGTGTGTTGCATATGAGTGTACGTGCGTGTAAGTAAGGAATGAGGATAGGACAAGGAAGTGGAAGGAAATATTGCGCGCGGTCCGTTGCCCGTTTGTTAGGGTTCTACTCCGGCATTCGTCTGGTGTTGATCGGAGAAACCACGGAAAATTACCGATCAACCGGATGCTAGAGTTCTTCAGACAGCGCGCGGCTGAATTCGACTTAACTGACAAGCTACTGTCGAAAATTCTGTTCCGTCGGGATTCGAACCCGTCAGACGCACTGCAGTGATATTAGTGCCCTGCGCCACCTTTGCCGGTCGTAATACGTTCCACGTTCCTGAGCCGTCTGCATCCGCATAACCGGAGTAATGGGGGAGTGGCGCCGGGCGGCAGATGCGAGGCGGCGGCGGCGGCGGCGGGGGCGGGGGTGGGGGCGGGGGCGGGGGCGGGGCGGGCGTCGCGCCGGCGCCGCTCCTGCTGCTCCACGCGCTCCCTTTCTTCTCCAGCCCTCCCTCTCTCAGCGCCGCGCCGGGCTATTCCTGCCACGGGCGCCGCGTGCTCTCGCCGCCCCGCAAATTGCTGTTTACTACGCGCGTTTACAACTCGCCGACGGCGCCTGCGCAGGTGCTGCGCGGGGTGATGAAGCGCTCGCAGCCGCCGCCGCCGCCCGCAGCGCTGCTGGGAGCCCAGTTCTCGCGCGCAGCTCGGGAGAAGTGGGAGCGCCTTCAGGATGACTGCCGGGATATATATATATATATATATATAATCATCGACCATATCGTAAAATATGCATGAATCCTACCTTGCATATATGCATGCAAGGTAATATGCATATATTACCTTGAATTATTCACTTTCTCGAGTCCAGCAATTTTTGGAATCTTCGTACAATCTCCCATATTAGAACACTAATCCTAAGTTATTTGCGAATTTCTACATCCCTTTGATCTTAGTGAACGATGCGTCATTCGAAAAATCTAGCGGCCTGCTGCAGCAAAATCTCTGTTGAACGGAATCATCAAAATAGTTTTCCAAGTGTAGCTTGCACACGCTCAAAAACAGGAGTATCCAACTTGCATGGCCTCAGTGTCCACAACTAGAATATTTAATATGGTTGCGGGACATATTTACGTTACTTGGACGATCTACTCCTGACTTCGTGTTGTTGATCTCGGGAGTTTGCCCGGCTGCTTTGAAACGCGGGGTGGGGGAGGGAGGGGAATGCAACTATGCGTGACATCAGGGCATACCATACGTAACGTAGTGTAACTCATTGAGATGATTTTGAATTTTTGAATTTACTAAAAAATTCTTATAACTATATTTAACCTATTTTTACATACAGGGGGTGTTGACCTCGTCAGGTCATGTGCGCTAGGCGTGCTACGTTCTCGCAAGAGACTTTCACTTTTCATTAATAACCCTTCAAGGGCCACAATAATTGATAGCATGCGGCCCGCGGGCCACTTGTTGGCAAATAAAAAGCGACAAAAAAATACACTCGTACATCACTGCAATAAATAAAATATTTTAACTTAGCGTTCACGAACACATCACTAACATAGAGTAGTTTATATTACACTACATGTACTGAACATTACCTACCAAAAATACAACCTAGTGGTGCTCAACAGCACATACTTTCTCGCACTTAGTAACGCTTACATAATGTTACAAATCGCGATTTTTATTCATATTAAAACATCTGAGTTATTCTTATAAAAACCATTACAAATCGGAGAACATTAGGTTAAAAACGAATTCTTTTAAAGATGTATCAACATATTTCCACAATTAATACCGTTTTGTAGGGCTGTAACATCTTCCAACAATGAGAAGGAATTTCAAACTGCCGTGGCGCGTCGCGGCGTGTCATTGTATTCCAATCTGATATCTCCTGAAAAACTAGCAAATGGAACGCGAGAAAATCAAATTTGCAAATTCGAAGATTTTTGAAATTCCCCAAAATTACAGTCATTTTAAAGGAAACCACGTGACCTTTTTTAATGAACTGAAAGAACAGAATTTTAAAGAACAGATTTCGTTGCACAAAATTTCTCTATATTCTACTTTTGCAAAATTAATTTGTTTTTGTTGTTGTTGTTCGCAATTTTCGTACTGATCGAATTGATAGTAGAAACTACGGAAACCTATCGAACAGAGTAGCTAGCCATTAGAAGTCTTCTCCAGGCAGCGCATGAATTCGACCTAGCCGTGGACCTAATGACGAAAATCAATCTCTGGATCATACTCATACTACAATTTTTTGGCTCCTTAGATCGAGGTCAATCAACCATTCTACCAATTTATGTCTCAGACTACTGGTGTGTTTTATTATGAATGAGCAGTTTTAGTTGTAATAGGCTAAAAATTCAAAACTTTAAATGTTCCCTTATCCAACATTGGATAAGGCAATTCTATAATATTGTTTTTAAAGCTTCACAATGGGCATGTCATTCTTTGTCAACCGAGCTCCAATAAGAAAAACGAGCATTAATTTCATTATCTTGAGCAATATTCAGAATTTATCGGGTACTGTGCATTGTATCTTTGATAGGAATTATCATTATACGTCCATTACACTTCTTTTGCTTATTACACTTCAGTAATAATTTAAATATAGTACACTTTTATTGTTTCCGTTTCCTAACTGCTTCGTGGAAAACACGAAATGGTGAGCCACCTAATGGTGCCAATTAACGTGCCTATAAACAACTTAAAGTAAACAACAATTTATTCTGAAAAGTTATTTTTGTCTCAGTTTATACTGCCTGTCTAAGAAACACTAAATATGTTCTGATCTTTATACTCATATTTTGGTCTTGTAAAAGCTTATTTGATGCGCCTAAAATGGGAAATGGTAAAGTCCAAAATTCCGAAGCTTAGTCATCACAATCCTTAAATAATACAATAAGATAATAATTTTTTGATTAAATAAGCATCAGACACCATCAAATGATTGTCACCTCTATTAGTAAAGACTCAAATGCAAATTTGTTTAATCACTCAAAGTGTACACCGTCTTTCAAGCATATTCGTTCAATAAATCGTTCTCCTAAACAAGAGTTCAGGTAAATAAATTATGTTCAGCTAAACTTATTTCCAGATTTTTCTCCAGTTAACCTGAATCTGGTCATTAGTGTCTTCTGCAATATATTATAATGTCCTTTGATGTATAATAATTCTACTTACAAACCACAATGTTACAAAAAGTACAAAGTGCATTCAACGTACTCGTTAACCCATGATATTAATTTAAACGTTCGCCATAATTTCACCATTATTTATCCATCTTAGGTTTCTCTACTGTATTACAGATTCTTCTTTTTTCATTTTTCACATTTCATGATTTCAGTGGACGAGACTGCTGAAAAACTAGTATTTCTTTTTGAAATTAACCCACGATAACATCTCTTCCTGTTTTCATAACTACTTTGAGAAAGAAAGCATGCCTTTATCATATTTTACATTTTCTGTACCAACATTATGTACCTACGCTATGACAATTAGGAATATTTTTACAAATAAAAAAAAATATTGATACTAAATATTGAATTTTGACATTACGCACACTTATCATCTTATCCAGTATCTAAGATAGGTCTAAATAAAACAATTTATTCTCTTTTACACATTATTCCTTGGAAACAATTAATACTGATAATGTTTTGGCATGTATGCCAGATCATAATTTTCGTTTAAATACTTCTGTTTTGTTATAGTTCCTTTATCTCTTCAAGCACAAAGAAATCTTGGCCGGTAGTGATTACATAATGCTGCACGTAAGTCGATTCCGCTCATGATTTGTTCTCATTGTGTAGCCTTGAATCCTTCCGAGTGGTTATTTTGAGCTTCACCCACAAATTCGCGTCCGCGCGCTGTTTCCCTGGTCTTCATCCAGCCTTTGACAGACTAAACAAAACCGTAATTCTCTTTCTTTTGCAAAGTTTTCGGGGCGCCTGGGGATATTCGCGGAGAGTAAATACCGTTGTGTAGAGCAGGGCGGGTCCTGGTGGCAGCCTGCAGTTCGCACCTTGATCAGGGCAGCCTCAAAGGCAGGGCCGACCCTTTATGCTATTTTTACACAGCCCAGAAAACTAAAATAATAATGTATCACTATACTTCTTCTTAGTCGTTTGGTTGACCCTTAGGTGGATCTTACGGCGCCTAACTTCTTCTTCTGGAAGTCTATCGCTGTGCATTCTCTGCACGTGTCCAAACCATAACAGTTGTTTCCTTTCAATTTCGTGCAGTACATCATACTTCAGGCCCATCATTTCTTTAATTCCTTCATTTCGTATTTTCTCTCTTCTTGAGATGCCAGCTGTACCGCTGTACTAAAAACCAAAATACTCTAGATTATCTTTGGTAATTGGGTCGGAAGCAATCGCGGAATAGAACAAAACTGTCTGATAATCCTGAGTTCGTTTGGTAAAGGATCAAATGTAAAAACTATATGGTCGAATTATTGGAATACTGAATGTTTGTAAAGATTGACTATTCATGAACTTGGTTGTATTAAAATATAGCTTCCCATAACATCATCCACTGCACCTGTGCATGGTACCTGTGCTCAAATAAATGCTTTTGAACAATCCAAATACAAATAAAGTCAGTGGGAATGCGTGGCGTACAGAAAATCTTCCTCCTCGTACTGTAATTACTAGACAGCTACTCAGATTTTTTTTAAAGTTCATGGCGTCACAAGTATACAATTGAATGAAGTTATGCAGGAAACATCCAAGACATAAGAATTAATACAGTTGAAAATTGAGTTAAAAAGTTCAGACATAACTTAAAATTTCGTGCAGCAAATGCGCACGACAAAAATTAGGTGTGTGGGATGTAGCTGTGAGAAAGTTCTAAATATTCGCTTTACGGATATGGTGTCATGTCGTTTGGTATT